>CAIGQV010018314.1:5137222-5155462 GCA_903798115.1 Danio jaintianensis | reverse complement strand
CTCTACATCTGCAAGTACAAGCTCCTCCCACTCCTATTAGAGCTTTTTGATTAGAGGATGCTTGTTTCCTGCCGTGCTCTCTGATTGGCTGGGCTGCGGTGTGATGATGTCATCTGTTTAGTACTCTGGAGGCTCACAGGCTTTGTGCATTTTAATACATGAAATATGACAGTTGCAGTTTATAGGGCAGGGCATTAGTCATCTTATGCTGCTTTACAGTATGTACATTTCAGGTGGAAGCTACAATATTAAGCAAGTAAAATGCAATGGATTTTCAAATCTGGATGTGTTATTTGTATTATACTGTTACATTTATGTTAGTTTAGTCTACATATTGTTTAATCTATTAAATGTATAGTTACGCATACATGCAAATCAAGAAGGTGGAGTCTGATAAATCAGCCTGTTCGGTTTGAGGAGTGACTTTTATGCAAATTTATTCCCACAATAATGGAAAAATAAGGTAAATATTAGTACCTAAAATGTACATACTGTATTAGCATTGAAAAAGTACATATTAGTACCTAATATATACAAAAGTGTGTACCATTTGAAAAGGTACCAACCCAGTGACTGGAAATCGTAACAAAATTTTGAATAAAACATATTAATAATAATAATAATAATCATAATAATAATAAATAAACAGTATTTTTAATCTTTTTTATTTTATTTTTTATTTGAATTACTACTACTACTACAATTAATTATAACATGATTTAAAAACAAGCATAACAAAATAATTATACTTATAGCTATATTAATTAAAATATGGTTGTATCTTAGAATTAGTTGTATAATTATCACTATTAATATAACATAATATAACATAATATAAGTGTTAGTAAGAATTATTATTATTGCAATTAATATCTATGATCGTTACAATATTTAAATTGCAAAAACAATTAAGAAATTAAAAAAGTAAAAAAATATTGTTATACTTATAATTTAATTAATATAGTATTATTAATATAAAAGTGTTAGTAACTGTTACGACTTCTTGGTGTTAATCTAGGGCACTGAAGTAGGTAACATTTATATTGTGACAATGTTGTGTAATACGGGAGAAGAAAACCATGCATCAACCAAAATACTGCCAAAAAAAAAAGAATTTATTATACAAAAATCAAAGATAAACAGAAAATAGTAATAATAAAGAAGAAACATATAGATAACAAATAACCACAAAAGGTAAATTATATACAATTTATACCAACAATCCAAAAACAACAAACCCCGCAGGGGAAGAGGACAAAAGTGGCACTGAAAGAAAAGAAAATAACAAATAATGTTTATTATTATTATTATTATTATTATTACTGCATTTAATAACAATATGATCGTTACAGTATTTAAATAGCAAACAATTATTATTAAATATTTGTAATACAAATTCATTAACAATTAAATCTACGTGTTTTTGATAATTCCTGTTATCCTGTGCCTTTGTGAGTGAGCCTACCGTGACAGAAGTATTATTACATTGTTACAGTATTTAAATAGCAAAAAATGATTAAAATGACTAATTATTATCATAATTAGTTCAAGAATTATTAGTACAATTATAACAGTTATACAATTATTATTATAAAAATGAATCTATAACGATACAATTCTAATACAATTAATACATCCAATAATCATTGGGGTTAAAAGTAATCAATCTACACTTAAATTAATCTAATAAAGAATTACAGTTCATTATTTAGATAATTATTATTATAAATAATTATTGTTAGTTAATTGATTGTATGTATAACTATGATGATGATAATAATAATAATAATAATGATTATTATTATTATTATAATGATAATAATAATAATGGTGATGATTTTCATAATCATTATTATTATTATCATAATCATCACCATTATTATTTATTCATTCATTCATTTTCCTTCCTCTTAGTCTCTATTTCAGAGGTCGCCACAGCGGAATGAACCTCCAACTACTCCAGCATATGTTTTACACAGCAGATGCCCTTCCAGCTGCAACCCAGTATTGGGAAACACCCATACACACTCATTCTCACGCACACTCATACACTAAGGCCAATTTAGATCATCAATTCCCCTATAGCGCATGTGTTTGGACTGTGGGGGAAACCGGAGCACCCGGAGGAAACCCACGCCAACATGGGGAGAACATGCAAACTCCACACAGAAATGCCAACTGACCCAGCCGGGGCTCGAACCAGTGACCTTCTTGCTGTGAGGCCACAGTGCTAACCACTGAGCCCCCGTGCCGCCCATTATTATTATTGTTAATATTATTATTGTTATAATAGTTAAATAGTGCAGTGGTTTGAATTGAACTGAATAGTCTGTGCAAGTATATATAAAAAAAAAAGCAACAAACAAAACATTGACCTACAAAGTAAAAGTGCTCAGGGGTTTTGATGTGCTCTTGTTGAACACACACACACACGCACACACACACACACAGCCATAAACATCATAAACTCTAATAAAGTCTCTGAAGCTCTTTGTAATGGATGAGAGCGACTGAGAAACATAAAGCCTGAGGTTTTTCTGTCTGGACAAACAAACACTGACCTGAAACATCCATTAAACACACTCACTCCACCATCTGCTTTCTCTGTATATATCAGCCACTCGGACAACAGTTCACTACACACACACACACTCCAAAAAATGGGGTTTGCTGCTTATATAAAATAAGCTGAAACAACACGATTCTTGTTTTTCCTGTTGGAGGGGGGGGGGGGGGGGGGGGGCAACTTAATTTTATTTTTGTTCAATCCACTTATATACAACATCTGAACAGTGCCTTTAGCTGTGGGAATTTTAATATAAGCAGAATAATTCACTCCGAGCCATTGAATTATTAGAAAATAATGTTAGCCTTTATGTCTAATCGTTTACTGGACCATAGTCAATTTTGTCTTACTTCGAATAATATCAGATTGCAGAGTTGTTTTCTTCAGGAAGCTCAATATTAGCAGTGCACATATACATTTGTAAATGTATGGTCTCTACATATCTATTAGTAATTCCTGTTTATAGCAAATAACAACCTGTATATTGTTCATTTCTATTTGCATATCTCTGAGTATAAATAGGGGCTGCTCGTTCGCCTCACTGCAAGAAGGTTGCTGGTTCGAGCCTCGGCTGGGTCAGTTGGCATTTCTGTGTGGAGTTTGCATGTTCTCCCTGTGTTGGTGTGGGTTTCCTCCGGGTGCTCCGGTTTCCCTAACAGTCCAAAGACATGCGTTATAGGGGAATTGGGTAAGCTAAATTGTCCGTAGTGTATGGTGTGTGTGTGAATGAGTGTGTATGGATGTTTCCCAGTGATGGGTTGCAGCTAGAAGGGCATCCGCTGCGTAAAAAATATGCTGGATAAGTTGGCGGTTCATTCCGCTGTGGCGACCCCAGATTAATAAAGGGACCAAGCCGAAAAGAAAATGAATGAATGAATGAATGAGAATAAATAGCAACCTGTGCATTATGTTCATCTATTTGTAAAATCTCTGATTCTAGTTAATACGACTTGTATATTATGTTCACAGTACATCCATCTGTAAATATTACCAATTTTGCACTATATAATCCTGCACTTGCTGCTATTGCACTCCTGGTTAGACCTAAAATGCACTTCGTTGCCTTGTACTTAAGCATGTGTAATGACTATTAGGCATTGGATGATAACCATTTTCAAGGTATACCTCGGTTTGGAAAAGTCAAGGTTTAAACGGCCAACATTTCCTGCTATACCATTCCTAAGGTATTCATTCATTCATTCATTTTCTTTTCGGCTTAGTCCCTTTATTCATCAGGGGTCGCCACAGCGGAATGAACCACCAACTTATCCAGCATATGTTTTATGCGGCGGATGCCCTTCCAGCCGCAACCCATCACTGGGAAACACCCATGCACTACGGACAATTTAGCTTATTCAGTTCACTTATAGTGCATGTGTTTGGACTGTGGGGGAAACCGGAGCACCCGGAGGAAACCCACGCCAACACGGGGAGAACATGCAAACCTTCTTGCTGTGAGGCAATCGTGCTACCCACTGCGCCACCGTGACGCCCATGCCTAATGACAATAAAGTTAAAACTAATCTGATCTAATGTAATATGATGGTGATGAGTGCTGTACTTGTCTGTACTCACCAGCAGAGGGAGGTGAAGTTCACATAAACCTCCATCAGCTTAAAGAACAGCAGAAACACTGCATCTGCTTACCTGGTAACAACTGGGAACAGATAATTTTTTTTTACATAAGTTTACATTAAAACACCAAATTTTATGTCGGTATGATGCAGTCATTTTATAATAATTACAAAAAACAAAACTAATAATAACAACATGAAATAGCAATAATAAAGATTTAACTAAAACATTTTTTTATTGTTTCTTATTTCTATTTTTTAGCTATTATTTAGCGATAAGTTGACCACCACTGTTACAAAAGTGGATGCATTTTAATTTTGTATACCATGTTATTCCTGCATTTTTACTATATATATTATATACACTCACTGGCCACTTTATTAGGTACACCTGTCTCATTGCTCGTTAACGCAAATTTCTAATCAGCCAATCACATGGCAGCAACTCAATGCATTTAGGCATGTAGACATGGTCAAGACGATCTGCTGCAGTTCAAACCGAGCATCAGAATGGGGAAGAAAGGTGATTTAAGTCGCTTTAAACGTGGCATGGTTGTTGGTGCCAGACGGGCTGGTCTGAGTATTTCAGAAACTGCTGATCTACTGAGATTTTCACGCACAACCATCTCTAGGGTTTACAGAGAATGGTCCGAAAAAGAGAAAATATCCAGTGAGCGGCAGTTCTGAAGGCAAATGTGGGTCCAACGCAGTACTAAGTAAGGTGTACCTAATAAAATGGCCAGTGAGTGTATTTTTATATTAAAATTATTGAGTCAAATGTGGACAAATTTCAGTTTTGTATATTACCATGTTATTACTACATTTAGCAGTTTTTATGTCATTAAAAAATAATAAATGTTTACATTAGAGTTTGTCAATAAGTTTTTCCAGAAAACTGACAAATATATATACTTTTTCAATACTGAAAACATTATTGATGAGTCAAACGTGAATACATTTCAGTTGTTGTATATTACAATGTTATTAACATGCTATTACTGCGTTTAGATGCGTTTTACTGCATTTCTGCTATTACTGTGTTTTTACATAAATTTTTATATAATATTTTCTAATATATCATATATATTTGGGGGAAAATATATACATTATTATTATGAAGTCAAATGTGAACAGATTTCAGTTTTGTATATTACCCTGTTATTACTGCATTTAGCCCTTTATGTATTTAAAAAAATAATTTAACTTTTAACACATTTAACATCAGTAAGACATCTTTTTAGCAAAGCATTTAATTTGTGGTGATCACTGTCATTTTATGCAATTCATAATCTTTTGCTTATTTATTGATTATTGCTGTATGATTATTATCTTGTAGCGCTTTGAGATTAGGAAAAGCGCATCACAAATAAAATGTATTATTATTATTTATACTTTAGAGTTTTCCAGAAAACTGTGACAAATATCATTACCTAAATATTGAAAAAATATATATTATATAAATAAATAATGTAAATAAACTTCAGTTTTGTATATTACCATGTTATTAACATTTTATTACTGCATTAAGCCATTTATTACTGCATTTTTTTGCTAGTACTGTTATATATATATAAGTGATGAAGTGTTTCAGGTGTAATTTCTCCTATTCTTCCTGCAACTTCCTGCAAACAAGTCTTAAGGTGGGCAACAGTATGGGGTCGTTGTTGTCACATTTTGCACTTCAAAATGTGCCACACATTTTCTATTGGAGACAGGTCGGGACTGCAGGCAGGCCAGTCAAGTACCTGTATCCTCTTCCTATCTTTCTTTGAGGAACATTGTTTATAAACATTTCAGTAATTCATTCACGTATTTGTTGGCAAACTGGCGATCCTCGACCCATCTTTGCTCCTAAAGGACTAGACCTTTCTTGGATGCTGCTTTTGTACCAAATCATAATTACAATCACCAGTTGACTTCACCTGTTTCAAATCACATCATCGTTTAACCAGTTTACCTGATTACTAGCCCTAAATTGCTCCTGTCACAACTTTTTATGGAATGTGTTGCAGGTCTGAATGACAGGAAAGGATGTATATTTACAAATGAAATGAAGTTGACCAGACAAAACATGAAATATTTTGTGTTTATATTGTCTGCAATGACATACAAGTCAAAGTAATTTTGGAAATCACTACTTTCTAATGTGGACAAATTTCAGTTTTTAGAATATTTCAGTATATTAGCATGCTATTATTGCATTTAGCCCTTTAAATTAAAGTAATTAGGGAATTAAAATTATATATATATATAATAATTATAGGTAATAATTATTATTGTTATTAACTGAATACTCAATACTGAAAAAAAAGATATAATATTGACTATTCAAACTTCAATAAATTTTTGCTTTGTTTATTACCATATTATTACTGCATTTAGCCATTTTTTTTCTTTAATAACTTCAACAAAAAAAACATGCGTTCAGTATTACCTGTGGCCGAGTGCTCAGGTGTGTGTCCTTCACTCAAGGAGAGTTTGTGTTGACGGTATTATTTCTCTATAAGCTCTTGATCTGTTTTTCATCTCGATCTGAGCTGCAGAATCCACAGCACATCTCTCACTGTTCGCAGGTCTTCACAGAGCTGCAAATAAAGGAGAAACACATGCAGTGAGAGACAAAGATATATACAAAGATCATGGCGTTCCTCCTGCAGCAGATGCTGGGTGATAAACTGAAGAACATGACCGGAGGAAACAGTGAAGAAGATGAAGACGGTGGAGGAAAAGAGACGGCTGCGTCTAAAGGCATGAGCAGAGAAGAGTTCGAGGAGTATCAGAAACAGCTCATCGAAGAGAAGTGAGTCTGAACTAGGGCTGTGCGATTTGGGGAAAATATCTAACTGCGATTTTTTTGGGACAGATATTGCGATTTCAATTTGATTTGCGATTTAATTTTGTAGTCAAGCTTCAGCTCAATATTCTGTATCGTAGCTTCTTACTGCTAAAATGCAGTGAGTGTTAGTTAAAAAAAAAGGAACTGAAAAGATATTAACCTACTTAAACATTTATTCAAAATTGTTTTTAAATATTCAGAAATTAAATACTCATTTTCTCTAACAGTTCAGCAAACAGTAAGGACAAATAAAATGACCTTACCTTTCTTTAAACATGTTGAACTCAAATGAGGGAGATAGTGTAGCTTATTATAAAAACAAAAAAATAATAATTATAAAAATACAGAACACTCAGCAAACTAACATGGCTGAAACAACTCTGAAATTGTACTTTGCTGTTGCTTGCTACTAGATTGAGTGTCACTGGCAATACTTTCAGTTGACTTTTTAACAAGACACTCCTCATATAGCTGCCTGTGGTGCTTTTTTAGGTGCTGGTTGTAGTATTCCCTCGTGCTGTGGCAACAGTTCTTACAAATTACCTGTTTTTGTTCAGTGTCTGTGACTTTGAAACCAAAATATTCCCATATTACCGATGTCCTGTTTTTCTTTGATATTAATTCATCTATTAATGCTTCTGAAGCAGCAAATGTCATCATTTCACTCATCCACGCTTGCCTGTTTGTTTTTTGTTTTTTACTGTGGGCGTTCCACATAGTTCGGTTGCGCAACTCTGATTGGGCAGAACGAAAGTGTGCTCACTTAATTGGCTAGTAAGACTATCTATCACACACAGACGGCAGTGACTCATTTGCTCTGGGCAGGGAAAATTAAATACATATATATTTCATATCGCAGCCTCTTACGATTAGCTAATTGAAAAGTTTTAAATTGCAATTGCGATTTGATTTTGATTAATCGCACAGCCCTAGTCTGAACACACTCAACATTATACAGTACAACAACAGCGGAGTAAACTGAGAAGGTGGACGAACTGCTTTATCAATACACTCAAAATTGGTTCAAAGTTATGCGTTCAAAATAATACGTTCAAATTTGCTTCAGAAAAATGCATTTGTTCAAAATTAATTCAAATTAACTTGTTTAAATTTGGTTAAAAATAATGCGTTCAAAAAAATGTGTTAAAAAATATGTTTAAAATTTGTACAAAAAATTCATTCAAAATTGATCCAAAATAACGCATTCAAAATAATTTGTTCAAAATTGCTTAACAATAATTAGCAGTGTTGCCAGATATAGCTGACTTTTTCTAGCCCAAAAGCTGTCCAAAACCTGCCAGAATGCACACAAAAAAACGCCCAAAATGTTAGATTAGTATTTTATTTAATTTTAATTGATTTAATCGAAATGAACCTAGTTACTTTAACTGTCATCATTTTTAACCATACAGCAACTAAAACCAGCAGTCACAGAACCAACATAACCGGATCACATAGAAACACTGCCCCCCTCTCACCCACACACTGCACTTATTGTTGTGTAGAGTACACTACCTATTAGAGCAGGAGTGGCCAAACTTTTTCTTATGAAGTGCCAAAAACAAAACTTGATTGAGGGTGGTGGGCCGAAGGTAAATATACCAAACTGTATTACATTACAGTTGCCATGGTAACATCCTAATTTAATAATATTTAAAAATAAATAGAAAAAAATGCTTTAATCGTATTAATAATGACAATATTGAATTGTTTTTAACCTTTTATACTGTTTTGTACATTTTATACTGTACTTATAATACAATAAAACCATAAACGATCTCATTTACAACACAATGGAGTTCAATGCTTTTTTTATTTACAAAAATAACTCGATAGTGAAATATATGTGTCCTATAAGTGTGGTTTTAGCAATGAGCCACACACATATACTGTATATGTCAACATCTAAAAAAATGGGTTTAAGGGGTTCATGACCCTTTAAAAAAAATTTGAGAAATACACAACATTTATTTGAAACATTTAGTTTCAGTTAGCTTTTTTGTAGTTCATCAATTAAACAAACAAACACAAGGTTATGGTAAATTAGAAATGACGATCTCTGTTGAAGGCATTCGCCCCAACCTATTATCCTCCCTCTCTTCTCAGATAGGATGGCGGGCCAAATCAAAGGTTACCATGGGCCAACTTTGGCCCGCAGGCCCTAGTTTGGGCATCTCTGTATTAGAGTATATTTTACCTTCAAAATGGGGTATAAATTCGTCCTATTTGTCGTTTTAACATAATTAGTTGCTGCTTGTCAATCAGACAACGCTTCTATGATTGTTCTTGCTGTTAATTGTGGGGAAAAAAATGATTAATAAAAGTGTCATGAGAAACCGCTGTGAGTTTAACTGCAGGCACTGCGTGATGCACGTGCACGCGAAGGGGAGTCAGATTTGTCCGGGAGTCAGATTTTGATACAACTTTCCTTCACCTCCTCTTACATGTGAGCCCACGCGGTTTGCGCTATGCACTGGTCACTACTAACTGAATAGAGTAGAAGCACACAGTTATGTTTTGTTAAAGGGGGGGTCCACTACGATATCATATTTGAAACTTTAGTTGATGTGTAATGTAGCTGTGTGAACATAAACAACATCTCTGAATGTTAGACGCTCAAAGTTCAATGCAAAGGGAGACACTGGCGAGGGAGAGACAAAGGGAGACATAGGAGAAATGGTCGTGCCCAACTGAGCCTGGTTTCTCTCGAGGTTTTTTTTTCCTTCACTTTCGCCAATTGGTGAAGTTTGTTCCTCGCCGCTGTCGCCACTGGCTTGCATGGTTTGGGACTTGTGGAGCTGCGCATCGATGGATTTGCTCTTCAGTGTTTGGACTTTCAGCAGTGAAAATTAAACCACACTGAACTGAACTTCAACTCTGAAAACTGGACTGAAACAGTTTCAATTTACTAGAACTTCTATGTGAAGCTGCTTTGACACAATCTACATTGTAAAAGCGCTATCGAAATAAAGATGAATTGAATTGAATTGGCTTTTACAGAGTTAGCTTAGCAAAGCCTACAGCGGACGAATTTGGGGACTACAAAAAAATACATCCGGGCTAGTGAGATCACAAACGCTTTCACCACGCACACACACCCTGTGCATCGAAGGGACGTGGCCAGAGGTGCTGTAATTATAGCAGTAAAAGCTAAAATGCAGTCCAAACGCTGCTATTTCCACAGAGCTTCTTCTGTTTCTGTATTTGGGCTTCCAAAGGACACGACACAGAGAGAGAAGTGCTTACAGTTTAATTTTAATTATGTTCCAGAGAATTATATAAAAAAATATAACGCTAACATTTGACAAAGGAGAACTTCCAGAATCTCTCCCAGTTCAGTGCTGGATTCGGTTAAAACTCCTCCAACAGACGAAGCTGTGGATTGTGAGTCACAACCTGTAAGTATTTTTATTTGTTAAAATTGATCAACTACAGGCACAGTTTCTAGCGTTAACGAGGACGTAAGCAAGGATGTAAACAACGGGAAATGCTGTTTGGCACCGTTAACAATTTAGCTACAAATTCATATTTATCAGTCAAACCGCTGTAAACAGCCACAATCTTCAGCAGCGCTGCAGTGTCTCTCTATGCGTGTTTCTCTATGCGGCTGCTTTCAGAGCGTTCTACATCTTAAATAACAAACTCGGAAAAGATATTAAAACGTTTTTATATTACTTACACATGCTTATTCCGAATATATGTGAAAGACACTTATCAGATTTTATTTTAGAGAGCAGGCGTGAGCTGTGTGCTCTTCATTTCTGTCTGATTCAGGCAGCTAACGCTGCTAACAGCTGCTCTGAGCCTCTGACTGGACTGTTTACACACCGCAAAAGCGCGCACTTGTAGGGGAGTGACGTGGAGCCAATCCGCGAATCACAGCACATTATGTTAGCTGACCAATCAGAGCCTCTTGAGGGTGGGCCTTTCAGAGGAACTAGGAAATATGACAGTCGTTTGCATGTTAGCTGAGTAGCTGTATATAATCAAATTAAGATATATGAAAAAATAACGTGATTTTCTACAAGTGAAGCATGAGCACACATTGCTTTGCATCTTATAAACACACCTAAGCCTTAAAAATACACTGTGGACCACCCCTTTAAATAAGTTGCATATAAAATTAATGTTTCAAAACTGCCCAAATTTTGTCAACCCACCTATGCCATTTTTTACCTGCACAATCAAATTCAAAACCGCCCAACCACCAAATCTGGCAACACTGATAATTGGTTCAAAATTAGTCCAAAATAATGTGTTCAAAATAGTTTGATCAAAATTGGTTCACCAAAATTAGTTCAAAATAATCTGTTCTAATTAATGCATACAAAATTGGTTCAAAATGATGCGTTTAATATTTGTTCAAAATAATGCGTTTAAAATAATTCCTTCAAAATTGGTCCAATAGTTTTGTTCAACATTGTTTCACAATAATTAGCTCAAAATAATCTGTTCAAAATAATGCGTTTGTTCAAAATGTATTCAAATTAATGTGTTCAAAGTTGGTTCAAAATAATGCATTCAAAATAGTTTGTTCAAACTTGGTTCACAATAATTAGTTCAAAATAATCTGTTCAAATTAATGCATACAAAGATGATTCAAAATAATGCGTTCAAAGATGATTCAAAATAATGCGTTCAAAGATGATTCAAAATAATGCATTCAAAATTGCTTCACAACAATTAGTTCAAAATAATGTTTAAAACTGGTTCAAAAAAGTGTGTTTGTTCAAAATTGCTCATGTGGACACAAAAACATTTTAAAATAACTCAGAATCATAACTTACAAGTAAATAAAAAAAAAAGTCTTATTTGTTTTATTTCGGCTAGAATAAAAGCAGCTTCTAAAATGTTCAAAGCAATTTTTAAGGTTAATATTATTTAATTGTCTGGAGAACAAACCACTGTTGTCCAGTGACTTGCCTAATTAACCTAATTAGCCTAGTGAAGCCTTTAAATGTCACTTTAAGCTGAATACTAGTATCTTGAAAAATATCTAGTCAAATATTATATACTGTCATCATGGCAAAGATAAAAAAATGTTGTTATTAGAAATGAGTTATTAAAACTAATATGTTTAGAAATGTGTTGAAAAAATCTTCTCTTTGTTCTCTTGTTAATTTTATAAACAAATATAAATTCTGAGATACACACACACACAGACACTGACATACACGCACACACATAAAACACGCTGATAAACATACACACACACACACTAGCACACATACATACACAAACGGACGCACCCACAGACACACATACACAAACATTCACACTCACAGACGTGCATATACACACACACACACACACACACATGCGTGCGCACACACTGACACACATACACAGACAAGCACCCACAGACAAACATACACAGTGACGCACATACACACACACGCACAGACATTAACACACACACTCAAACTCACCGGCCACTTTATTAGGTACACCTTACTAGTACCGTGTTGGACCCCCTTTTGCCTTCAGAACTGCCTTAATCCTTCGTCGCATAGATTCAACAAGGTACTGAAAATATTCATAGATTTTGGTCCATATTGACATGATAGCATCACGCAGTTGTTGCAGATTTGTCGGCTGCACATCCATGCGAATCTCCCGTTCCACCACATCCCAAAGGTGCTCTATTGGATTGAGATCTGGTGACTGTGGAGGCCATTTGAGTACAGTGAACTCATTGTCATGTTCAAGAAACCAGTCTGAGACGATTCGCGCTTTATGACATGGCGTGTTATCCTGCTGGAAGTAGCCATCAGAAGAGGGGTACACTGTGGTCATAAAGGGATGGACATGGTCAGCAACAATACTCAGGTAGGCTGTGGCGTTGACACGATGCTCAATTGGTACTAATGGACCCAAAGTGTGCCAAGAAAATATCCCCCACACCATTACACCACCACCACCAGCCTGAACCGTTGATACAAGGCAGGATGGATCCATGCTTTCATGTTGTTGATGCCAAATTCTGACCCGACCATCCGAATGTGGCATCAGAAATCGAGACTCATCAGACCAGGCAATGTTTCTCCAATCTTCTATTGTCCAATTTTGGTGAGCCTGTGTGAATTGTAGCCTCAGTTTCCTGTTCTTAGCTGACAGGAGTGGCACCTGGTGTGGTCTTCTGCTGCTGTAGCCCATCCGCCTCAAGGTTGGATGTGTTGTGCGTTCAGAGATGCTCTTCTGCAGACCTCAGTTGTAACGAGTGGTTATTTGAGTTACTGTTTCCTTTCTATCAGCTGGAACCAGTCTGGCCATTCTCCTCTGACCTCTGGCATCAACAAGGCATTTGCGCCCACAGAACTGCCGCTCACTGGATATTTTCTCTTTTTCAGACCATTCTCTGTAAACCCTAGAGATGGTTGTGTGTGAAAATCCCAGTAGATCAGCAGTTTCTGAAATACTCAGACCAGCCCATCTGGCACCAACAATAATGCCAAGTTCAAAGTCACTTAAATCACCTTTCTTCCCCTTTCTGATGCTCGGTTTGAACTGCAGCAGATCGTCTTGACCATGTCTACATGCCTAAATGCATTGAGTTGCTGCCATGTGATTGGCTGATTAGAAATTTGCGTTAACGAGTAGTTAGACAGGCATACCTAATAAAGTGGTCAGTGAGTGTATACACACACATGCGTGCACACACACAGACACACACACAGACACACACACACACACAGACCCGCACACACACACACACACACACACACGCGCACACACATCTGTAATGTTGCTCTGCATTACACTTCATCTCTTTATATAACAACTGGTAGCTTTAAGTCATGAAGTGGGTCAAGAGTGTGATTGGGTCAAACGCCATGAACTTTACTAAGACTGTGCTTGCAAACCTGTCAATCTTAAAATAATTCAATTAGTCCAGACGAAAATAAGAATTACAAATAAAAATGGAGAACCAAAATGGGATTTGTAGTTCATATCAGTGGCAGATTTGTAGTTCTCCAGCGATCTAGCAGTTGCATATCGCTGGAGAACTACAGATCGTGACAACATCAGATAATTAAAATTGCAAAATAAAAAAATATATACACATATTAATAATATCTAAAAATGAGAAATATATAATGGTATATAATGGTGTAATGACATATTACAATATAATATTAATAATGGTATTTTAGAGTAAATAATAATTGTTGGCATAATGTAAACAAAAGAAATTTTAAATAAATAATATTAATAATAATAATAATACATTTTTCATATCATTTAAAAATAACACAATATAACAAATTCAAATCATTAGAAAATTATTATGTATATTTCATAATATAAACTGATAAATGCGGTGAAAAAAATATTAATTAAATTAATTATTAAAAATACATTATATTATATGTAATATTAATTATAAAAAAACTAATATTGTAAAAAAGAACTGGTATTTTGGCAGTAACAGTTTTCGCATAATTTAAAAAATATAAATAATAATAATAATAATAAAACAAAAACAACAAACTAATAAAAAATATTATAAATTTTATTATTTTTCTAAGGTTTTATAAGGTTTTGACCACCTTCTTTTGGATAATTCTAAAAAGTAATGAACGAAATTAATACATTAAATTAATAAAAAAAAATAGTAATTATTAAAATATTTAGTAAAATTACAGTATCTAAAATTTAAAAAGTAACTAAATAATTAGTTCATTACATAAATGATTTATTAAAAATACATGAGATAATTAAAATAGCAAAATATATACTATAATATGAACAATATATATGAAAAATATCTAATAATGAGGAATAAATAAAGACATATAATACAATAATAATGACACTGGTATTTTAGCATAAGTAATAATTGTTGGTATAATTGTAAAAAATAAGACATTTAAAATAAAATGAATTTCCTATAGCATCAAAAAATAAATATATAAATAAAATACAACCAAAAACTACATTTGTTTTTATTAATAAAATGCATTAAATAATTAGATTTATATGCATAATATCTAATAATGAGGAATATATAATGGTATATATAGTGACATTTTACAATATAATATTATTAATGATATTTTAGCGTAATTAATAATCGTTGGCATAATTATAATAATAAAAAAATAGTAAATTAATAATAAAATAAATTTCGGATGGGATACATGACTGATGGCTCACTGCATATTGTTTAATATCTGGACTATAGTTAATTCTGACAGCGTTCACCCAGTTTGACCAGCGTTGAGAACCACCTGCTCCATATTTCACCATAAACCCTTTTAACCTTCTTAGGCTCGTCCTGCTGCCGAGGTCAGTCTCTTACTTATTTCAGTATAAGAAGAGTCTGTTTATACCCGTGAACGGCTGCTAATCTGCGCAGGCCACTGTAATGCCACTGAGAGAGTCAGGACGCATTGATTGGTTTCACCTAAAACCACTAAACAGCATGTAAATAATCGCTTCATTTATGCTCGTGTAAATAAAGCTAATCATATTTCAGTTCACCTGAGGTCAATCTCACAAAACAAAACTGCATAAATAAATGCATTCCTTACAGATCTCTCTTTTTAATTCATAGTGTTTTTCTGTAGGATGCTATACACTATGATTTTTGTGTATATTAGTCAGTGCCACAGACAAAACTGGAACTAATCTAATAAAATAACTTAAGATGATGGTGCAAAAATTAGTACACCCCAATTAGCGAAAATATTAAATAATTTTAATAAAAAGAAAAGTCAGTACTTGCATTGAAATGTTGTAGTTTGTAAAATTATTTGTTGACCAAACTCTTATTTTAATAGATATAACTTTTTAATAACACTTTGTTTAAATGTACCAAAATATATAGTCTATATTCGCTCAGAAATGAATAAAAAATATATATTTATTTATGCTTTATGCCAATTTTCTTGTTTTGGGCCATAACCCTGTGTTTTTTTTTTTGTTTTGTTTTTTTTCTGTTTTTTTGAGGGTTTATAACCAAATTTTGGCTGCATTTGGATCCTTTGCCGATTGAATGGGCATTATCAGTGGTTATCAGCTGATAGATATGGGCCAGTAGGGGCCTTCTGCACCTACTGGCAGGCTCAGAAGGCTGTTATCATCATCCATATGGTTAATCAGCTATAGATCACATATGGCTGCGGCCAGAAATTAACGAAAATTTCCCATTAATTGTATTTTATTAACGTCTCCTCCTACCCCAACCTTAAACCCAACCGTCACAGTAATGTAAAAACAGATCTGGATCTGGAGTCTTCTCTATTAGTATAGCTGATTAACCATGTGGATGGATGATAACAGCCTTCTAAGCCTACCAGTAGGCGCATAAGGCCCCTTCTGGCCCATATCTATCAGCTGATAACCACTGATAACGCCCATTCAATTGAGTGATAACATTCTGTGCAATCTGAATTTCACAATCTGAATTTCTGGTTTTATATTTTAGAATATTAAATTTGATGTTCTAAATTTCTTCATCTAGAAAACTCCATTCATTCATTCATTTTCTTTTCGGCTTAGTCCATTTGAATGAAGCGCCAACTTATCCAGCATATGTTTTACACAGCGGATGCCCTTCCAGCTGCAACCCATCACTGGGAAACACCCATATACTCTCATTCACACACATACACTACGGACAATTTAGCTTTCATAATTCCCCTATAGCGCATGTGTTTGGACTGTGGGGGAAACCGGAGCACCCGGAGGAAACCCACGCCAACACGGGGAGAACATGCAAACTCCACACAGAAATGCCAACTGACCCAGCCGAGGCACGAACCAGCGACCTTCTTGCTGTGAGGCGACAGCGCTACCCACTGCGCCACCGCGCCGCCCATCATCTAGCAAACTTGAAACTGTATTTTTACAAATCAGATATCTGCAGTCTAGGAATTAAGAACAAAAATAGTTTGAAAATACATCAATAAAAACCTGCCTTAAAAAAATCCAGTTGTCTTATACTTCAAATGTTCAATATTACATTATAACAGTTTTATTAAATTACAATCGTCAATAATTCAAATTAACACAATTCAAATTCAGATTGTTTTGTCATATTTTAAGCTCCATATTTTCCAGCACCTGTAAGAACCCTGAACAATAAATGAACATTACAGTAACGTGTCATTGTCTTTACAGGATTGCCAGAGACAAGGAGTTTGCAACAAAAAAAGCAGAGAGAGCAAACCTTCGTGTGCTGCTGCGGGACAAATACAGACTCCCAGAGGTAACAGACCACAGAGTTAACAATATTAACCACATTCATTTCCAGAACCATTACTTTCACTGTTCCTCAGCAGTGAAAAAATTATCTTCTCAAACCTCTTATGTCTCAGGAACGCTAATTTCGCTGAACTTAGTGACATGCTTGGCACACCATTCACTGTGTCAAATGGCACACTTAAAAATAAATGCAGAGTTTTTTATAATCATGTTCCTATACATGCCCGTTTTTTTTGTTGTTGTTTGTTTTCACAGTAATAAATTGCATGTAATGAAACTCTTTCTTTCATTCCTTCCTTATTTCTTTTCATTTCTTCTTGTGCCTCATTTGTTTGATTGTTTACAAAATTAATATCTTCATATTTCTTTACATATTTCACTTTTTCTTACTTCTTTCCTTCCTTAAGCCTGGTTTGTGTTTACAAAATAATAGATTGTTTCTTTCTTTTCTTTCCTTCGTTCTTTCTCCTTTTATTTCTTTCTTGTGTTTGCTAAATAATAGCTTTATTTTTATTTTTTTCTATCTTCCTTTAGCATCGTTTGTTTCTTTATTTACAAAATAATATATTTATATTTCTTTCTTTCATTCCTTCTTTCTTTTCATTTCTTCCTTGTGCCTCATTTGTTTAATTGTTTACAAAAATAGCCTTATATTTATTTTCCTTCCTTCCTTCCTTCCGCCTTGTTTGTTTGTTTGTTTGTTTGTTTACAAAATAATAGATTGTTTCTTTCTTTTCTTTCCTTCGTTCTTTCTCTTTTTATTTTTTTCTTGTGCCTTGTTTGTTTGTGTTTACTAAATAGCTTTAATTTCTTTCTCTTTCTTTTTTCTATCTTCCCTATACATTGTTTGTTTGTTTATTTACAAAATAATATATTTACATTTCTTTCTTTCATTCCTTCTCTTTTCATTTCTTCCTTGTGCCTCATGTTTTATTGTTTACAAAAATAATAGCTTTATATTTATTTTTCTTCCTTCCTCCTATCCTTCAGCCTTGTTTGTTTGTTTGTTTGTTTGTTTGTTTGTTTGTTTGTTTACAAAATAATAGATTGTTTCT
>CAIGQV010018314.1:5097236-5127222 GCA_903798115.1 Danio jaintianensis | reverse complement strand
TAGCGCTTTTACAATGTAGATTGTGTCAAAGCAGCTTCACATAGAAGTTCTAGTAAATTGAAACTGTTTCAGTCCAGTTTTCAGAGTTGAAGTTTAGTTTAGTTCAGTGCTTAATTTTCACTGCTGAAAGTCCAAACATTGAAGAGCAAATCCATCGATGCGCAGTTCCACAAGTCCCAAACCAAGCAAGCCAGTGGCGACAGTGGCGAGGAACAAACTTCACCAGTGAAAAGTGAAGGAAAAAAACCTTGAGAGAAACCAGGCTCAGTTGGGCACGACCATTTCTCCTCTGGCCAAACTTCTCATGTAGAGCAGCAGTCTAGGCACTGTTTAGGTATTAGGGATGTAGCATAAGATCATGCAGAATATGTACTAACAAACAGTGGATATCTCAATGACAGGCAAGTCATAATAAGCCGCTATAATTACTAAAATGTTTACAGTTATATATTTCTATATTATATTAGAGGTTTTGCTTAAAAAGTTATATTTTCTGACATTGTCGGCAGATATTTTATCTTGTTTTAAAGAGCCCCTGTTATGGGTTTTTGAAAATGAGCTTCCATGCAGTGTCTATCACAGCACTAAGTGAAAGAAAACATCCAGCTGAGGTTTAAATCTGAAAGTGCACGGTGTTTAAAACTATTGATTCTTTAGCGAAATAGTTGACTCTGAGTCGAATGAATGAATCGAGTTGGGTTTGGATCTTTTGCTTGAACGCGTCGACGTCGATACGGTACATCACCAAATATGTAGTTCCAGATCCTGTAAAATGTGAACGCGCTTTCCCTTCAGCCACTAGCGGAGCGCGGGGGATCATGAGATTGATCATGACGCGAAGATGACGATCACTGACAGATGGAGATTCGGCTGCGGGCAATAAAGGATTAAAGTTAATTTTCACAACAACACAGTATAGCCAACCATGTGCTCTGTTTGTTCCTGTCGTTTTACTGATGATTGATATAATAACCTACCCTGCAGCGCGGGATTCGCCGGCCATTTGCTATTAAAGGATGGAGCAGCATGAGACTATTATGTATGGGACTTTGTCAGGCTTTGACAGGGACTTTTTCTGTAACTGCTACAGTTCACATGGACCAGTTTCTTCTTCCTCCGGATCAGAACATGTAAGTGTGATTAAAATTGTTGCCTCGTTTTGTGTAGTTTGCAAAATGTGTGTTTAATTGTGTGTTATAAGTTGTAATCGCCCCGCGCGGCTTGTAATCACTTATCTATTGTAGATCAGTGCTTGTATTGTATCTCTCAGATTACATTTTTATGGGGCTGATCACATATTGCATCCAAACCCACGTTGAAAACACGACACGTGCTTCCTCCTATACCGATTTAAATGCGTTTCTGAACTCGCAATCCTCTGCTGTTTGCCTTTGCTATGACCACCATCAGCTGTTCAGCTGTGGTCAGTTTTCAAAATAGCTAAACTTTTGCCACTGTGTGGATTAATACTGAATGTGTGTCGTTGTTATTACTTGAAGTTAGGGTTAGGAGTAGAGTAATATACTGGTGTTTAACTGCATTGCTTTAATGCATTCCTGCATTGGGCTCTCACATACTCTGTGTGCTACATAGCCGTGTAGTTACACATCTGTTACACATAGCCATGGTGGGCATTTATCTCCATCTCATGCTGAACGCTGTCAACCAATCACAACAGACTGGGTCATCAGACCAATCAGCGCTGATTAGCTTTGCGCTAAGGAGGAGTTTGGGAACAAATGAATCGCTGAACGAATCATATGGGAGTCGCTGGGATAATTAGGTAAAAATAAATGCATATTATAAGACAATGAAAGTGTTTTTTGACCTTGCATGCATATCAGCCTGTTGTTGGAGACCCCCAAAACCAAAATATGACCTTTAATAGTGCAAAATAGGGGCTCTTTAAGCTTTTTTTTTATTATTATTATTAAGAATGATTAGATATTTGTAGAGGAAATTAGACAAAAATACTGAGACAGTGTTGATTATTCACAAATTTTCCTTTGGCTTAGTCCCATATTTATCAGGGGTTGCCACAGCGGAATGAACCGCCAACTATTCCAGCATATGTTTTACGCAGCGGATGCCCTTCCAGCCGCAACCCAGTACTGGGAAACACCCATACACTCTCACATTCATACAGTACAGCCAATTTAGTTTACCCAATTCACCTATAGCGCATGTGTTTGGACTGTGGGGGAAACCGGAGCACCCGGAGGAAACCCACACCAACACAGGGAGAACATGCAAACTCCACACAGAAACGCCAACTGACCAAGCCGGAACTCGAACCACCAACCTTCTCGTTGTGAGGCGACAGTGCTAACCACTGAGCCACCGGTGTGGATTAACTAGTTAATATTTCAATAACAGGATCACATAATAAATCAGGAATACATCAATTAATAAAAAGTAAACCTTCAATGCATCATGAATTGCTTTAGATAAAAGCTTAATGCACAAATGTTAAGACTGCAGCAACATCCTTTTAAACGTCTGACCTACATCTGCATAAGTAGAATGCAATTAACACAGGATAGAAGGTTCGTGGGTGTGATTGGATTAACTACAGTGTAAATTTAACAGTCTTGCGTCCTGAAGCAGATAAACACCAGTCAGACAACTGCTTACAGATATACATGTACTACATAGCAACTAGGGGTGTGATGAGATGCATACTCCACGAGACGAGACGAGACACGAGATTGGGTTCACGAGAACGAGACGAGATTTTTACACTATTTTAAAGAAATCATTAATGATGAAACATATGAATGGAATAGTCTTTTATTCAACTGAATATGCACACTGTAAAAAATTATATGATCAATTAGTCATGACAACATATGTAACATTAAATTAAGTTAGATCGTGATTAACTTAATTTAATAAGTTACACAACCTGTTTTAAGTCAGTTTAACATATAAGTTCAATGGACTCATAAGGTTAATTTGATTCAGCTTAAAATTAAGGCAACCAGTGTTTTTTTTACAGTGCAGTGAATTCAAGGACATGGACAATATTTTGCTAATATATGAATGGAAAATAGATTTTTATTCAACAAAAAATAAAAACCAAAACAATTTAGGTGCTTTTTAAATCAACTTGTAATGAATGGTATTTTACTTCCATTTTAATGAACATGCGTATAATTTGATGTATGCAATAGTTTTATATTAGTTTATACTGAATTCTATGCTGACTGGCTTCTCCCCTATAGAATTTCAGAATATTTACACTGCAGATCTTGATGGTCCATTCAGATTTTGTGACAGTAAAAAATGACACGTAAAAAAACTTAAAATAAAAAAAAGAGCGGGCTTTGACTGACAGCTGACAATAAAAAAGTGCTCTTTTCTCCATTCCTGTATTTATTCTGTCCGCATGGTTTCATTTTTTTTCTTGCTTTTTTTTTCAAAGTTGTTTTGCTATAGTTTATGACAGAAAAGTTCTCATTTTGCCATCTTTTAATCTAGGCTTTTTTAAACCAGTAGCTGCAATAAGTGTGCAATAAGATCTAAAGTGCGTCCTTATGCACTATTCTACGGCATTTTGTAGTATAAATAGTGTAAGTAGTGCGTTCACACTGAAAACTCAGATAATAAGTGCACTTTAATTACCCGGATGATGCACTTATTCAACCTGTATTCAACCGGTAAAAAGAAGTATATACCACCTCCCGATGGTGAATGCGGTTATACTCATGGCAGGTTTTATTTGGTAGTTTGGTCATTTGGTCAATTTGGCAACCGTCAAACGTCAAATGGGAAATGGTTTGAATTTCTGCTTAGTAAAAAAAAAACATATATATATACAATGCTGTTGAGTGTGCAAGTGCATAAGTACATATAGTGCATAAGTGCATAGTGTATAGTGTGCCATTTGGGACGCAGCAGCATTACTAATCAACGAGGAGACACATCTGGGCTGTGCTTCTGCCAGAAAGGAGAAATGTATGGATTTGTGCTAAATGCTAGCATTATTGACCCATAACAATCTATGGTACCAATAACTGTCAGTATGTTTGTATCCTTTTCTATTCTAATTTGCAGGTTAAGTGCAATTAAACTATAAATTGAAATGCAAAGTCAAAGAATAAACAGCAGAAGTGAACGAACAGATTGTCCCTACCTGCAAATATTAATCTAAGCAAAAAAATACATATAAGCAGACACTAACGAGCTATAACTCTGTCACTAATGACTAAATCGCTGAGGAATGTCCAAAAAAAATGGATGTAAAAATTGCATAATTGTAGCTCTGACAGGAACATCAGGGTTTAAAATGACTGAAAATAAGCTATTTTTTTAATAAGCCAGTAGTTAATGGTGTGAATTGTGACAAACTAAAGTGTTGCCAAGCAGCCCATTACATTTTCCCCACTAAAAACTACTGTATATGAGTGACATGTCTTCTGTGTATTCTACGGTCTTTGGTCTAGTTGAGCACTGGGGCCTTTCACTGATGTCCAGATGGCCCAAAAGCCTCTTTAATAGGACGAATCCCAATACAAGGGACCCACTGGGGTTTGTTCGAAAATCCAAGAGTTTAAAGTGTGTAATTAGCTCATCCAGAAAACAGTTTGGCCCCGTGAATCACATCTGTCCATCCATATTGCCACGACAGGGATGTGATTACCTGAATTCAGACTGTTTTTGCTGTTTAAACTTAGGGACTGGAACTAAAATAAACCTTTCTTGTCTTTTTTTTTTTAAGCTGAGGTCAAACTGACAGCAGGCTCAGGGTCCATCACCACAGTTGCTGTCAGTCTGTATTACCACTGAAACCCAAATCACAGTCACTTCAGGTTGTGGTCATTTCAGGTTATGGTCACTTCAGCTTAATGGTCACTTCAAACATATCTGCAAAGATCTGAAGGCTACATTTTAATTTCTGCATAGATACAAACCCTAAAGTTCATGAAACTTCTAAAACCATTTGCCTCTTTCTATTAGATTGGCACCATCACTTTTTGTTTTAACAACTGTCCTGTTTGACAAAGCTTAACTGGGTTTTATTTAATATTTTACTGGCTTTCGGGCAGGTAAAAGTTTTTTTCTTTTATTCCTTCTATTGTTTCTTTAAAACTTGATTTTGTCTATGACTTACTCTTGTTGTTTGTGGTTTTACTTTCTGTGAAGCGCATTGGTCAATGTGAGTTGTTTTTAATTGCGCTAATAAAACTAAAATCACACCTAACACCTTCATCTATAAATAAACCATCATTGTCATGAAAAGTTATCCAAAATGGTAACCCTTTAGTTTAGGTCACAATTCACGGTATTAAAAAAACATTAACTAACACTACTAGCTTAATAAACTACTAATTAGCTGTTTATTAATCATTAGTATAAGGTAGAAGTTGGGTTTACGTTTTGGGTAGGTTTAGGGATGCAGAATAAAATCATACTTTATAACTACTAATGAACAGTTCAATATCTCAATAATAGGCAGGTAATAAGCCAGTAGTTAATAGCATGAATTGTGACCTAAACTAAAGTGTTACTAAACTATTGTGCTTCCTGCAGTTGAAAATACCCTCTTTGAGTTGCAAAATGCAGTTAAACAATCAGCTGTGGCTAATGTTTATGTTTTATCATTAATACATTCACATAAAGGAATTAACTGTGTTTGGGATTAAAAGTAATACAGTAATAGTGCTTCTTGCAATGTACAAATAAGCAGTTTTTTTTATCATTTCCTAACAAGCATAGTTTATTATTATTCATCTATTTGTAAATACATTGACGTAAAGGCATTTTTAGGGGCGACACGGTGGCTCAGTGGTTAGCACTGTTGCCTCACAGCAAGAAGGTCGCTGGTTCGAGTCCTGGCTGGGTCAATTGGCGGTTCTGTGTGGAGTTTGCATGTTCTCCCTGTGTTGGCGTGGGTTTCCTCCGGGTGCTCAGGTTTCCCCCACAGTCCAAACACATGCGGTATAGGTGAACTGAACAAACTAAATTGGCCTTAGTGTATGAATGTATGTGTGAATGTGAGAGTGTACGGATGTTTCCCAGTACTGGGTTGCAGCTGAAAGGGCATCCGCTGTGTAAAACATATGCTGGATAAGTTGGCGGTTCATTCCGCTGTGGCGAACACTGATGAATAAAGGGACTAAGCCGAAGGAAAATGAATGAATGAACAAAGGCATTTTTAATGTTTAAAATTTATTTAGGCTACTACAGAAAAAAATACTATTTTCAATGTAACCAAATGTGTTTATTAACTACTAATATTACACTAATTTAGAGAGACCTTATGTTATTTACTGCTAGCATACGGATATGTATGATGTAACGTTAGCTAGGCATGCGAAAACTTTGCATTTGTCTGTCTGCTGTTAATGCACCTTTAGCCAGATTGCTTGTGTTTTCTGCTTTACAAAAAAAAAAAAAAAACTTGTTGCATTTGTTGTAACGAGCATTGTCGGTGTCCACTCGGGTGAAATATAACCGTACTCTTGACTGTGGTTCTCTTCGCCATCGTCACTCTATTAAACGCAAGCTTACGAGCTGTGTGTGCGCGAATCTCGTGTTATGTGTGTGTGCTTGGCGCGAGTGAGCTCTGTGTACGGCGGAACAAGATGAACATTTCTCACATGAGATTGCCAACTGTGCAGACGAATAACAAACATCGCAAATTAGAAAAGGTTGGTCAGTTAAATAATGCTACTGTAGGTAACGTTTATTTAGCAACAATTATCCAGTATCGATAGCAGAACCATTACCGTCAGAGCTTATCGATACTTCTGTCTTTTATAATTTAGCACCAGTACCGATAAAGTACCGAGTTTCAGTACCCATCCCTAGTGAAGATCATTCCACCGGCGAGGAACATTGCATGAAATGGTTTTGGTCATTTGATAAAAGGTTTTTGCTCATAATGATGAATAGTAAGTATTCAAACAAAAATCCCTGATATTCCATGGCTTGGACAAGAAAAATAAAAAAATTCCTGAATTTCAGTGTTTAGAACAAACCTTTTAAAACTGAAATGACTTTTCAGAAATACCATGAACTGTGTGAAACCCATTACTAAATCGAGATATAGCTACTTTACATACAAACAAGACTTTACATTTGATCAAAAAGTGACTATCATATCATATATCAAACTTTACTACAGACTCAAAGTTCAATTCACAACACAGGCTCATTGTGGATACGTACCCCTGCCTACATTTCTGAAGAGCGCGAATTATGTAGCCAGAGGTACGTCTGGCTGAATTTTGTCTTTAAAATGAACGCTACGGGACGGTATGACGCCGCCGACGGCTTCTGTTTCTTTCAGCGCTACCAGCTGACCGCTTACCTCGTATGAACAGCTTTTCCGATGTTACCAGTTTGCTCAGTGGCTCACCGCCTACGTTGGCAGACTTGGGGTGAGGAGCGGAGTTGACCACGACGACAGAGTTGGAGTCCGGCGAAGAACGGTTCCAGAAACCAGGTAAAACTAAAAACAAAAGATTAAATAAATAAACAACAGGCAAAAAACGTGGTGAAGTCACACGGTCGTGATGACTTTTCATTTTCTAGATTGCTTTTGAAAACACTGTCGGTTGGATTTAGGGAAGGGGTGGGTGGGTCAGTCGGTCGACAGCAAGCTGGCCTGGGGTGCGCTTCCAAAAACCATCGTTAGCCAACTAAGGTCGCAATTTCCATCGTTACAAACATTGTTCGTTGGAACGATAGATTTGTGAAACACCAAATCAACGAACTTTCGCAAACTGCGTCGCAAACTTGTACGTTTGCAACTACACCTCTAGAGCTGTAGTTAGAATCAGTTCCTGGCTGTGTTCTATTCCCAGTTATACCCCCTATGCCCTATTCCTTTTGAACGTTCCAACATTTAAACTAACTAAAAAAATAAATAAACGTTAAAGTCATCTCTTTTACGTGTAATTTGCTTTCAAAGTATTTTTTACAGTTCAGTTTAAGCGATCTTCATATTGGCAAGGCAAGGCAAGTTTATTTATATGGTACATTTCATACACAGTGGAAATTCAATGTGCTTTACATAAACAGGAATAAATTGCACTTGACAATTGCGCTCCTTTTGTAGTGAACTTTAAAATCATTTATGCCATTTTGAACGCAGCCGTGGCTCATGACGAAAGCTATAGGTGATCAATGGAAAGCGGAATCTATGTTACGTCTCCAAAGCTCGTGAAAACAAAACTATATGAGTTATGTTAATGGTTTTAATTTATAGTTGCCTAGGCTATTTATTAAGAAATGTATATGTACTGTATGTACTCTAGAATCCAAATACTGGATTTAAAAAAAAAAGAAAAACGTGAGTGCGTGTAAAACAATTTACACACAAAAAGTTATGGGGTTTTTCTCTAAAGTTGTTACTCCACCCCGTTTAGAGCGTCATTATGGACGTTTTACATTACAACTAATGTGGTTCAAATGATGGATCTGCGACAGAGAAACTAGAAAAGTGCATTGTACTATGGTAGTTCAGCCACGAGTTATGTCTCGTTGTTTGGGTAACGCACCCCTGGTCAACTGAAGTGTATATTGCGCCCTCTGGTGGATTTACACGAGAAGAGGACGCAAAATTTGAGATCATCAAAAAACATACACAGTGGTCTCTGGTGGATTCGCAAAAACAAAAACCGCGAGCAGACGTACCCCCGGTTACGCATTTCGCTGTCCCCAGAAATGTAGACCTGGGTACATATCCGCAATGAACCTGGGTTGCCAATTTAAAAGAAAGGAGGAAACAAAAGAAAATAAAAAACATATTCCATAACATATAAAAAACTGATACAGCAATACCACAGCTCTGATTGACAGCGTGTACTACTGACCACTATGTCTGACAAACCCACAATAATCTTATTGTTGGAAGCATTAATTCGAGAGATAAATTTATAAATAATATCCATAACAGTGCTTTAAAAGTGATCACTCCCGCACTTACAAACATTTCACTTGCACTAAACCATCTAGGTCTCCTTAGTAAAATTCCCAAAGCATCATTATAAGCAACTTGAAGCATCTTTAAGCTAGATGCTCTATAGTTAGACCACAGGGAAGCAGTGTAAAGTGTAGTAGAAGATTAAGCAAAAACTCTAAAAACCTTTCCATTAAGAGTCACAACCTGCTGAAAACATTACAAAAAGTGTCATTTATCATGAGTCAGTATTAATAAATCAATGCAAAAAAGACCTTCCTTCATTCTAGAGATAGTAATTGGTCAACCAAGGCTTCTTAAACTTATCTTTAGATGTCATTAAGGCCAGGGGAAATCTCTGGAAGATTCTGTAGTCTCATTAAGGTGAGGGTTGATCTCTGTGTCAGTCAGGAATTAACCTGGCCAATGGATTTAAAGAAACCAGCGCAAGACCAGACTTTCTCAAACTGACGCGGAGAAGCCACATTTAAAACAATTAATAAAGAGCCTGAGCAGTTTGTTTGCCAATCTGAGGTCAAGTGTGGCGTCTCTTGATGAGGTCAGATCTGAGTCTAATGAGCCACATGAGCTCCGTTTAGAGTAATTATGAGCAGGTAAAGCCTATCTATTAGACAGTCCCTTCATTTATCCAGAGAAACAACTTTATTACAAACGGTAGCTGTTTCCATGCACCTATATTGGAGTATTGCATTAAACAATGCTTAATAGATGCACATAAATTTAGAGCATACGTTATTTATGTGCATTTTCACAATTTATGCGCAACTCAGTATAGGATAAACTTTTTATTTGATAATAAAAAATGCACATCAATTACAATGGAAAACCGTTTACTAAATAAACTCCAGCATGTGCATCAGTAAAATGATGTGATTTAGTTTGAACAGATGATGTGATGATAAAAATGTATGTGATGGGACACAATGGCCAAATCAGCATTTCCAGCACATTGTAAAAGATATGAAATGTTGTTTTGCTCATTTCTAAAACCCCTCAGCCGTCAGTCCGTCATCACAGTGCTTCAGTATTATTATTATTCTATTATTATGACCTCCAGAACTGTCTTGAGCATCTGTCTGCGTTCCCAAAGAGCATCTGATGCCTCCAAAAGCACCGCATTGCATTTATTGCATTTCGTTTTCGTCTTCTGAGGCACAACTCATTTATTAGAGAAGAAAAAAACACCACAGTGGCTTCTCCGAATGCACCAAACTACATTTCTTCAGCCTCCACATTAAAGTTCCTGAAAGAAAAGAAGGTCAAGGTGCTCCAGGATTGGCCAGCCCAGCCACCAGACATGAACATAATTAAGCATGTCTGGGGTAAGATGAAGGAGGAGGCATTGAAGATGAATCCAAAGAATCTTGATGAACTGGGAGTCCTGCAAGAACGCTTTCTTTGCCATTCCAGATGACTTTATTAATAAGTGATTTGAGTCATTGCAGAGATGTATGGATGCAGTCCTCCAAGCTCATGGGAGTCATACACAATATTCATTCTGTTTCCACTGCACCATGACTTTATATTCTATACTGAACATTATTTCTGTTAAGTGACAACACTTTTATCTAAGCAAAGTCAGACCTTACTGTCCTAATTAAATCATTAAAAATCAAGGCATGATCATATTTTATTTTGGTAAAATAAGCGTAATCTAGAGGCCTTTGCCTTTCATATAAGCCACTTCTGACGCCAAATGATCAACTAGAAGTCAAGTTATTATTTGCTGTTCCTAAAACTTGGATAGGCAACAAGATTTTTGTCAGGTAGTGTATATATTTTGTTAATATATATTTATTATTTTTAATATATATTTTAGAAGAATAAAAATGCTAACAATCTAATCTAATAAAAAAAATGTTTTAAATTTAACAAGTTGATATAAATGCTTTTTTTGTTTTAATGTTTTTAGCATGTATATATCAGATAATCCTAAGAAAATGAATTAATGTCTCATGATTTCTATATTTCATGTGACACTTAAGACTTCAACAATGCAGAAAATGTATCTTTGAATAACATTAAATGTTACTTCATTTTCAGTACATTACTGTCATTTTTTAAATATATATTTTAGAGGAATAATATTTAGAAAAAGAATAATTTCATGTTGCTTAATAAATCTGTTCAATAGAACAAAAGTAACAACAATTTAATTTAGCAAGTTAATTAATGCTTTAATAAATGTTTTTTTGTTTTGTTTATTTTTCGTATTGTGCATTTATCAGATAATCCCAAAAAACAAATTAATGTATCATGATTTTATTTGACACTTAAGACTTCATCAATACAGAACATTCCTATGAACAACCTATGGGTTGAATTTAAACAAACAAATTAAATTTAGTAATGTTCAACTTGAGTTAATTAATATGAGTTAAAGTATATAAGCACATATTTAGTAAATTATTATTAAAATATTAATAATAAGCATTAAAATATCATTTTAACTATTAAATAGCACAAACTGTAGCATAATTTTAGCACAAAAATTAGCACAAAAATTAGCACAAACCAAATCTTCTTGAAGACAGGTTTATATTTATGCGATTAACAATGTTTGAGACTATTTTTTATATTTTTGGGACAAAGTTTGGGCCTATTTACATGACTTTTAAATTTAATGTGCAAGTTAAATTACAGTTTAAAGTTTCCAAGCCTAGTCTATAAGCATTTTTAAGTATTAAATAGCAAAAAATTTTTAGAAAATACATCTCAAAATTACCAAAAACACAAGTTTATATTTATGTGATTAAAATCTGAGCCTATTTACATGACTTTTAAATTTAATGTGCAATTTAAACACACCATTTAAAGTTTCCAAGCATAAAAAATAATAATAAAAATCGATTAATTCCCCAAGACTTGCAGCAGAAGGCCACAAAGTTAAGCACATGGCATGCAAAACAGCAATAAAAACTATTTCACAATGCCTTCCACCACAACACCTGTCTGTTTGCATTGATCATTTCTGCGCAGCACTAAAGGCATTGGGCAGCACAAGAAAAACACATTTACACACGGTGTGTCGTCTTTTGTGAAGCGGCAGGATTACAGGACACTTTCAGTAGGTCGCCATTATTATCATTTAGACAAAAGCGTGTTGAAAGGCCGTTGTGTGGAGCTTCATTAGCGCAGGCCTCCCTCTGTGGCGTTTAGCACAGAAGAGCTGTCAATCATCCTTAAAGGGGAAGGATTGCAGTCATTAAACCTCTTAAGTGTTTTTCTCCTGCCACCGGCCTCTGCGCGTCAGGACAGTTTTCATGGCTTCATCCTAAAGATCAAGACCTCCATATGCTGTGCCGCCAACGGGATGTTTCCGAGTGCGCCGGAATTTATGACCACTTTTTTGGCCGACTTTTTTTTTTTGCATGCAACGGGGTATTTTAGTGGTGCATTGAAAGTGGGTGAGAACGTCTGTGAGCATGCATGGAAATTAAACAATAACTTTAAGGGGAAGCAGACGAGACGGAAAGTTGGAGGAAAAGGTGAGTGAAGTTTGGTTTTTTTCTATTATTATTATTATTATTTTAATGGTGCATATTTTTTTATTTACTTCTGTTTGTATATATTTATAACAAGTTACATACAGTATTGACTCATGTTGATTGCAAAAAATTAAATTAGTCGTTGAAAGTCTAATATTACTTAAAGATGAGTAAAAATACTCGATTTTAAATAGCATTTATTTTGCTTGGAAACAATAACAAAATGTAAGAAATGTTGAGTAAAGTTAATTTTTTTCCTGTTATTATTATTATTATTATTAATCATCATGCATATTTTTATTTACTTCTGTTTGTATATTTGTAACATGTTACATACAGTATTGATTCAGGTTGATTGCACAAAATTAAATTATCTGGTTGAAACAACAAAACAAATGTAAGAAAAAGTTGAGTAAAGTTAAATTGTTTCTGTTATTATTATTATTATTATTATTATTATTAAGTAAAATCATGCATATTTTTTTATTTAATTCTGCCTGTATATTTACAGATATTCAGTTTGATTGCATAAAATTAATTTATCCACTGATTGAAAGTCTAACATTATTTAAAATAGAGTAAAAATACTAGTTTTTACAAATATGTTTTAAATAGCATTGGAAACAACAAAAACATTTAAGAAAAAACGTGAGTGAAGTGTAGTTTTATTTCTGATTTAATGCCTTTTGTGTTTAAATGAACTATGAATTATTATTGTGAATAAACATGACTACACACCGTTAAAAGAAATCTTGCTGCCTTCATTTTTTAGGTGAATCAAATTAACTTTTCTAGTCATCTCAACTTACATCAATCATATTGACTAAAAATATTAAGTTAAACTTTGTATAACTTAAAAAAATTAGTTGAAACCTGATTAACTTATTAAAATAATTTAAAGCAACCAAAACATTACTTTTTGTCATTAGTTGAAACCTTGTACAGTGTAGTTGAAACCTTAGTTTGAAGCAACTTAATATTTGTTGTCTGTCAAAAATATTTACTGTCTTGACTATGTCATTGCATTTTTTACAGTATATGTAACTTTTTTTTATTAGTAATAGTATTATTAGTAGGCAAAATATGCAAAGTATTTACTTGTTTGTATATTTACAACATTTTGTTACATGAGTTAAACATCTACTGCTTGAAAGTCTATTATTAATTTAGTCAAACAGAAAATAGTGAGTAAAAATCAAATATTACATATTAAATAGCAAAAACTTAACTAGGAAACAACAAGGGATTCAGACGAGAAATAAAATGTAAGGAAAACGTGAGTAACGTTTAGATTTTCTGATTTAAAGTTTCATCAATGTAAAAATTTAAAATGTATTATTAGGCAAAACTATGGGCAAATCGTTTACTTCTGTTTGGATATTTACAGCATTTTTCTAACATGAGTTAATTATCTAATGGTTGAATTCTAATCAAATATCACATTTAAAAAGCAAAACATTTTAGAGATATTTAATAACATTTATTTTGCCGACCGAGTGATTCAGATGAGACATAAAACGTAAGTAAATAGTGTGTGAAGTCCATTTTATCTCTGATTTAATGTTTTTTTTCCCATTGAAATTAACTATGAATTATTATTGTGTACATATGCAAAATTATGCAAATTATGCACCTTTGTTTGTATACTGACAGCTTTTTCTAACATGAGATGAGATAATTACTGGTTGAATTCTAGCACAAATTACTTGGCTATTACTTAAGTAGAAAGAAAATGGTGAGTAAAAATATCACATTTTACAGTAAAGAGTAAAAAACAAAAACTTTTAATGATATTTATTTTGGCGACCGAGTAATTCATAGACTTAAAAAGTAAATAGTGAGTGAAGTTCATTTTTTGTCTGATTTAATGCTTTTTCCCCATTGAAATTAACTATGAATTATTATTGCATGTATACATGTAAAATTATGCTAAATTATGCAAATTATTGACTTCTGTTTCTATATTTATAACAGTACTTATGGCTGATTGCATGAGGTAATTATTTACTGTTTGAAAGTATAATATTAATTAAGTATAATAAGAAAACAAAATGGGCATCATGGTGGCGCAGTGGGTAGCACGTTCGCCTCACAGCAAGAAGGTCGCTGGTTCGAGCCTCGGCTGGGTCAGTTGGCGTTTCTGTGTGGAGTTTGCATGTTCTCCCTGTGTTCGCGTGGGTTTCCTCTGGGTGCTCCGGTTTCCCCCACAAGTCCAAAAACATTTGGTATAGGTGAATTGGGTAGGATAAATTGTCCGTAGTGTATGTGTGTGAATGAGTGTGTGTATGGATGTTTCCCAGTGATGGGTTGCAGCTGGAAGGGCATTCGCTGCGTAAAACATATGCTGGATAAATTGGTGGTTCATTCCGCTGTGGCGATCCCAGATTAATAAAGGGACTAAGCCGAAAAGAAAATGAATGAATGAATGAATGAAGAAAACATCAAATACTAAAATTAAATAGCAAAAACTTAGAGATATTTAATAACATTTATTTTGGCATCTGAGTGATTCAAATGACACATAAAACGTAAGTAAATAGTGAGTGAAGTTCATTTCATCTCTGATTTAATGTTTTTTTCCCCATTGAATTTAACTATGAATTATTATTGTGTACATATGCAAAATTATGCAAATTATGCACCTTTGTTTGTATACTGACAGCATTTTTCTAACATGAGATGAGATAATTACTGGTTGAATTCTAGCACAAATTACTTGGCTATTACTTAAGTAGAAAGAAAATAGAGAGTAAAAATATCCCATTTTAAATAGCAAAAACTTATTAGAAACATTTAATAACATTTATTTTGGCATCCGAGTGAAGTTTGTGCATGCACTGTGGGGGAAACCGGAGCACCTGGAGGAAACCCACACCAACACGGGGAGAACATGCAAACTCCACATGCGCTATAGGTGAATTGAACAAACTAAATTGAGTGAATGTATGTAAGAATGAGTGTGTATGGGTGTTTCCCAGTACTGGGTTGCGGCTGGAAGGGCATTCGCTGTATAAAACATATGCTGGATAAGTTGGCGGTTCATTCCGCTGTGGTGACCCCTGATGAATAAAGGGACTAAGCCGAAGGAAAATGAATGAATGAAAAACATTAACTATAAATAAGTCCAGATTTCCTTGTTATTAAAAATAGACAAACCTTTTTTAAACATGGTCTGGTCTGGGGAAATTATGAATGGTAAAATATATTGCAGATGTAAAGCCAGCAGTTTTGATAATAGTTTAAAGTCAAAATCGAGAGACTGACTGGATGGTAGAAATAAGTCCAGACTTTGTAAACACACAAATATTATTATGTAATCCACACTTGAGCACCTACTTTTGGCCTCTTCAGCATCTTCTTAACCCTTTGCTCTCTTCCTGAACAGACCTCTGAAAGGGAATCTCTGGCAAAAACCAGATCCTGATTCTCCTCTGGATTTACACCCTTTCATTTACCCTGTTTCCTGGAAGAGACTTACTGTAAGAGCAGATTGGATGCATCTGTCACCAGATACCATGAACATGGTGGACGATGGCTGCCTCTCCACAGAAAGCTACCACGACCTGGGAAAAGGTGGCGTTTCGGGCATCGGTGGCCGCGTCCACAGCATCGATGTCATTCTGGGCTTCAGTAAAGACCAGGATCCTCTGCTGGAGCCCATTGAGCTCCAGCATAAAGTGGACGGTGACCAGCTGGAAGAACAGGAGAAACAAGTGAATGCTGATCCTTACAGTCACCTGCAGATCCCAGACCAGACCCAGCAGCAGCAATCGGTGTACCACGGTGAGAAACACTGCTTTATTCTGACATGTATATACAGTTGAAGTCAGAATGATTCGCTCTGCTGTGAAATTTTTTTTTCTTTTTTAAATATTTCTCAAATGATGTTTAACAAAGCAAGGAATTTTTCACAGTATTTCCTATAATATTTTTTCTTCTCGAGAAAGTCTTATTTGTTTTATTTCGGCTAGAATAAAAGCAGTTTTTAAATTAAAAAAAAAAAACATTTTAAGGTCAATATTATTAGCCCCCTTAAGCAATATTTGTTTTGGATTGTCTCCAGAACAAACCACTGTTATACAATGACTTGCCTGATTACCCTAACTTTAACCTAGTTACACCTTTAAATGTCACTTTAAGCTGAATATTAGTATCTTGAAAAATATCTAGTCAAATATTATGTGCTGTCATCATGGCAAAGATAAAAGAAATCAGTTATTAGAAATGATTCATTTAAACTATTATATTATAGCTAGAGAAATGCCTATTATCCTTTATGCAATTGTCACTTTACTCTGGTATTGTGCATACACACTTTATGACTTTACAAAATTGTTTGACTACTCTGGTAAAAATTGTAAAACTGAAATAATATTACTAATATATATATATATATACACACACACACACACACACATACATACATACATATATACATATATATATATATATATATATATATACACACACATACATACTCACGGCCACTTTATTAGGTACACCTTAATAGTAGGAGGGACCCCCTTTAGTAGGGTTGGACCCACTTTTGCCTTCAGAACTGCCTTAATCCTTCGTGGCATAGATTTAACAAGGTACTTGAAATATTCCTCAGAGATTTTGGTCCATATTGACATGATAGCATCACGCAGTTGTTGCAGATTTGTCAGCTGCACATCCATGATGCGAATCTCCCGTTCCACCACATCCCAAAGGTGCTCTATTGGATTGAGATCTGGTGACTGTGGAGGTCATTTGAGTACAGTGAACTCATTGTCATGTTCAAGAAACCAGTCTGAGATGATTCACTTTATGACATGGTGCGTTATCCTGCTGGAAGTAGCCGTCAGAAGATGTGTACACTGTAGTCATAAAGGGATGGACATGGTCAGCAACAATACTCAGGTAGGCTGTGGCATTGACACGATGCTCAATTGGTACTAATGGGCTCAAATGTGCCAAGAATATTACACCATTACACCACCACCACCAGCCTGAACCGTTAATACAAGGCAGGATGGATCCGTTGATTACGCCAAATTCTGAATCCGAATGTGGCAGCAGAAATCGAGACTCATCAGACCAGGCAATGTTTTTCCAATCTTCTATTGTCCAGTTTTGGTAAGCCTGTGTGAATTGTAGCCTCAGTTTCCTGTTCTTAGCTGACAGGAGTGGCCCTCGGTGTGGTCTTCTGCTGCTGTAGCCCATCCGCCTCAAGGTTGGACGTGTTGTGCATTCAGAGATGCTCTTCTGCAGACCTCGGTTGTAACAAGTGGTTATTTGAGTTACTGTTGCCTTTCTATCAGCTCCAACCAGTCGGCATTTTCCTCTGACATCAACAAGGCATTTGTCCACACAGAACTGCCGCTGACCATTCTCTGTAAACCCATAGAGATGGTTGTGCGTGAAAATCCCAGTAGATCAGCAGTTTCTGAAATACTCAGACCAGCCCGTCTGGCACCAACAACCATGCCACGTTCAAAGTCACTTAAAATCACCTTTCATCCCCATTCTGATGCTCGCTTTGAACTGCAGCAGATCGTCTTGACCATGTCTACATGCCTAAATGCATTGAGTTGCTGCAATGTGATTGGCTAATTAGAAATTTGCGTTAACAAGCAGTTGGACAGTTGTACCTAATAAAGTGGCCGGTGACAGTATATTTGAATTTTATATATACCTGTCTTTATATGTATATATAATAAATGTACACCATATACACACAAGCTTTAATATGGGTGCGATTAATTGTTTGACTACTCTAGTAAGCATTTTAAAACTGTAAAATACTATTACAAATTTATTATTGAATGCATTTTAAAATGTAATATATTTATGTGATTTAAATCTGAATATTTTGTATTATAAATTTTGCATTTTATATATGTTTATTTACAAATCCACACAGTACATATAAACATCATTTTGTATGCGATTAATCGTTTGACAACTCTAGTAAAAATTTACAATTTCTAAGAACTGAAGTTATTACTGAATGTAGTTTAAAATGCAATTTACTCCTGTGACTTAAATCAGATTATTTTTTCTATTATATACTTTGCATTTTATATACGTGTATTAACAATATATACATATAATAAATCTACACAGTACCCACAATAAGCATAACTTTGGATTAATCATTTGACATCTCTAGTAAAAAAAAAAATAAGCTGAAATATTATTACAATTATTAAATAATGAAAGTCATTATTCAATGCAGTTTAACCCTTTCATGCATGGTGTCCACATTTGTGGACAGTTAATTTAACTTAATTTAAGGTTCATTAATCATGGTAATTTTCTCCAAACTTGAAGGCAGTGTCAGTAGACTGTCAGCAGTATTGTCACAGTGGCTACTCTCTTGCATTCCAGTTATTCTTTGCTTGATGACATCATTAATCCAAGATGGCTGACAGTGATGGCCGTGTGCTAAATGCCTCAGGCATATCTGTGAAAAACTTTTATTCAAGGAGGTCAATTGAGGTAAAAAAAAAATATCAGTATGTTCAGTAAAGTATGGTGAATATGTTAGTAATTTATGAAATAAAATTTAGGGTACAATGTAGTTTTTATTCACCAAAAACCAACTGTCCACGTATGTGGACGTCATGCAACAGAGGAGTCGGATTGCATAAAAGCCCTTTTTTCTGTAACCTGCAAGTATATCTATTCAATTTTTTCAAAGATGTTATAAATTGTCTTATATTGTAATAAAACAGACATTTAACAAATATATCAACATAGTCATTTAAAATTACATATTACATAATTAAATGGCAATTTTACACATTGATATGGAAACAAATTTGCATTTTGCCTTCTAAACAGGGAAAGAATAGGTCAAGAAGTCAGTACAGAATAATTGAAAATATTCCAGAGGACAGTGGCAGTGACAGCAGTGATGAGTATGTGCCAGAAAATAGCAGCTCTGAGACAGACAGTGAAGATATATAACTACTGTTATTATTGTTCCTACAATATGTGTTTTATTGTTATTATATTGTACTTTTATTGTTTTTAATAAATGAGCTGATATGAATAGAATAACAGGCCATAAAAAAAACCCACAATATTCCATATTGTCAGCTATGTCTTTATGTCCCGTTTTACACCTTTGTTGCATGGTGTCCACGTATGAATAATCACGTCCACAGTTAAATAATTTTTAAACAAAACAAAATTTTGTAAAAATGAAAATGGATTTCAATTAAAATAATAAAAATAATAAAAAATCCAGATAATGTTTTTCATCATTCATGCAAATGTCATGTCAAATGTCATTTATTCCTGTTGTTTTAAATTTGAATAATTTTTTTATCATATAATTTTGTATTTTACATTTGTTTCTTTATAAATCTACACAATACACACATGAACATTATTCTGGATGCGATTAAATGTTTGACAAACAGTAAAAATTGTAAAACTACAAAAATATTATTACAATATAAAATAACTGGTTATTATTCAATGCAGTTTAAAATTTAATTAATTCCTGTGATTTAAAGCTGAATGTTTATTATATATACAATAAATATATATCCATTTATAAGTATATATAATTTTAAAGTGTTTTAAAGCCACGATTCATCAGCAGATCGCTCGTATGTCAGCTTATAGACAAACCAGCTGATCGACGTGACTTTGAAACGCTCCAGTGTCCCTGTATCTGTGTTTACACTCAGAACTGATGACCTTCACAGCCAATCACAGTCATTTCTGTTGAGCACGTGAACACAATGGCAAATCAGCGCTGTTTAAGAACGTGCTCAGTAGCGCTCAGATGTTAGCGGGAAATGGACGTTTTTAAAACTTCAGTGTTGATTGGTACCGAATTCCAGTATCGTGACACCCCTAATATATAATAAATCTACACCGTACACACACAAACTTCATTTTGGATGCGATTAATCGTGACAATGTAAAAACTTTTCTGACAAAAAGAAAAGAAATGTATGAAATATGTATGAAGTTTGAGTATGAAAGTTGTGTACAGCCCGATGTTTAACACTTGAACTAACGATCTGATTCTAATCCTGCCGAACTTAATTAGATTCAACCTGGATCTGCCCCACCTCAACATGTGGCTTTGCTCTTAGCGGTTTCTTCGAAATGAAAATCTGCGCTGTTGTCAGGCCGGTTGGCCAAAAACGCTGCGGTGTTAAGGGAAGCTCTTAGCAGTTGGATTAGCAGTCTTGGCCACATGAGGTCTGCAGGTTTAACCAGTGACATCTGCGTGCTGGATTACTGGAGGACTTACTTGTGATGGAACTCCCAAATCTCTTATTTGCTAGGTATTCATAAATCCGAAAGGCTAACATCGAACTCCAATGTATTGTTTTAATAAGGCATAAAAGCATTAGTAGTACTGAGTCTTGTATTAATGAAGTCTGAGTGAACCGGAAGTTGCTGAGACTTTTATTTCAGTACGTTGATGTACTTCTCACTGAATCTGAATATTGAGTAGGGGGCAGGGCTTTCTTTTTGTGCATTATTCTCTCATAGAAATCTACTGGTAAGAGATAAAAATATTGTGGCTTTGATTGAAGATTACCATTACCATGATTACCACTATTTGTATTTTCAGTGGATTAACTTGCATGTAATAATAGTTCACCTAAAGAATAACAACGTGGGCTAGCAAAATATACAACTGAAAATTTTCATTTTGATTTCACATGGACTTTAAAGTGATCAGATGCACCATGTCCATTAATTTGTTTTCAATAAAACAAGACTCAATTTCTTAAAGGAGACCTATTATGCCCCTTTTTACAAGATGTAAAAATAAGTCTCTGATGTACCTAGAGCAGACCTGGGCATTTTGCGGCCCGCATGAAATATTTATTTAATATAAATTCAACCGTAAACAGGGCCTTGCAATGCGCAGGTCTGATATTGCGAGTCAACAAATGGGGACTTTTACATATAGCATTATTTCAAACGGAGACGTGCCTGTTCAGCATGCAAATACAGTAGGAAGGGATGCACATGCGTTATGTCACGCTCACGTTTTCCAGGCGCCGTGAGTTGAAAAAAATGTAAACATTTTAGAGTGCCGCGAGCGAACCACTAGTCATGTGACAGGAACCAACCAGGCAGCTTTACATTTGGTATGGAATTACACAGCAATAAAGGTAGACTAATTACCTCAGATTAACGATTTAACAAATCCAGATACAGATCCTCTCTCAGTGATGATCATTACATCTCATATCCACCTCACATTCAACCTGACTTCAGTGCACTTGTTCAGCCCAACACAGGCTAGAATTCCCACTGAACGATGGATGGATGAAAATTAACCCCACTAAGGAGCAATCAAACAACCCTGTGGCATTTAAATTAAGTTGATATTGTGATGCTGGTCTTTAAAATACCTTTTGTGTAAAATTGATCCTTTTTTTAAACTTTAGTTTTAACTGAGTTAACTGAGTTTTTATGAATGTTTATTGAATAGTTTCACAGAATGTTTTTTTTTAACAAATTAACTGTATTGGTCTGGCCCCAGAGTCTAATGTGGCCCCTTGAAAAAATTAATTGCCCACCCTTTCCCAAGAGTGTGTATGTGACGTTTCAGGTCAAAATACCACACAAATAATGTTTATAACTCTTTGAAACGGACCCTTTTAGGCTTTGATCCAAATTGTGGCATTTTGGTGACTGTCGCTTTAAATTGAAATGAGATTGTGCTCTTTTTTTGGCGGAGCTACAAATGCCTGTGTGTCAGCATAGTGGCAGATTCAAAAACAAGACTGACATCCTATGCTAATGAGGGAGAGATGATCACTAGTTGGTGGGGCTTTTCCCCTCTGATGACACGTATAAAGGGAGAATCTCAATCAAAGTGTATTTATAAAAAAATGAATTAATACATTTTTACCATTAGAAGCTGGCTATATTCACTGATTGTTGCCACACAACTTATAAAAGTGATTTTTGCATAATAGGTCCCCACTCTGATGTCCTGGAAACACCTAAAAAAACATAGGATCTACTCGAACAACACACTTATCACTTCAGTGTGATTTCAAACTTGTTTTATGTACTCAAAAGGACTCTCTCTCTCAAAACTGTCCACATACTTGTCTAAATTTGTGTTAGTGAGCATTTATCCTTTGCCAAGATAACCCATCCACCTTACAGGTGTGGCAAATCAAGATGCTGATTAGACAGCATGATTATTGTACAGGTGCGCCTTAGGCTGGCCACAACAAGCCAAAACACCTTGGCAACTACCTAGCAACTCCGCAAAACTGTCTAGTAATGCCATAGCAACAACCAAGAAACCTTAACCAATTTCTAAGCAACATCCTAGCAACAACCCAAAACACCCTAGAACCACGTGGTAATGCTGTTGTTTCCTTCAAGAAAAGTCTTACAACCAATTACAAAGCAAAGCAACACAATGTGCTTGAAGAAATTAACAGGTTTAATCCTATACATCTAGGAGCTGTGTCATATTTCCACAGAATCTTGTTAACACAGGAAGTTGTAGATGAAATCAAAGTTAAGCAAGCTTGTGGGAATGAATTTGGGTTAGAGATATATTCAGAGAGTTGGGAAGAAGGCCTTGAGAATATACATGCATGCACAATTAACGTAAGACATAATTTAATTCAATTTAAAACCCTGCATATGTTATACTTATCTAAGGAGAAACTGTATACGATTTTTCCTCAGGTATCTCAACAGGTGAAAAACAGCAGAAGGATCCCTAACCCACTTGATATGGTTGTGTCCTAAATTACAAGAATTTGGGGAAAATAGATTTGAATGTTTTTCTAAAGCCCTCCAAAAAAATCTTGAACCATGTCCACTTATAGCTGTTCTTGGGATATTTAGTAACTTAGAGATGTTTAATAATTATGAAAGACAAGCCATGTTATTTGGTATGGCAATTGCCAAAAGGGTAATTTTGAGAATGTGGAAAACTGAATCTGTACCTAAATTTGCTATATGGGGTAGAGATCTCATAAACATGCTCGCTTTGGAGAGGTGGAGATATATCAATAATGATAAATTGCAGACATTTAATAAAACATGGGGACAGATATTAGAACACCTTAATACATTGAAAGAAATACAAGCATAACCAGTGACCCCTGTCAATAACATAGTAATTAAAGATTGAGTGTAATTGATATTCACTATTCATAATCTATAATATTTTTAACAATGTGCCCAAACTATTATTTGACAATAAAACTATAGTCAGGATAATGCATTTTTCTGGTAATATAAGAACAATGTTACTTTATAATTACTTTTATTTATGCATGACCTGACCAGCTAAATTATATTTTGTTTCCATGTGCATTTGTGTGTTCGGTTGTTCTGTCATCTGTATTTTATATGTATTATTATTGTATATTGTATGCAAAAAGCCTAGCAACACCCAGAAGACTTGCAATTTCTCAGGATAGCCCTAGCAACAACCCAAGCCAACCCCCCAACCAAAAAAAATAATAATAATAATCAACCATTTCTGGTATTACAGGAATGTGATTGGCTAGCATCTGCGCTAGTATTTGTGTAAAACGATGTGATTGGTTGATGCCTGCATTGGTGCTTGAAAAGTTTAAAGTTTTTCCACTTCCACAGTGAGCAACAGATCCAACACAACTCGAAGTACCCACAATTCAGTTCGGCAACACTTGAAATAACTCCATTCAGAGTCAATGGGAAGCGTTAAATGTAGACGCCCCGTGTGAATGGGACATCAGCAACAACCACCCAAAAAATATCCAATCAAATAGAAAACCCTGGAAACCTGCTAGCAATGCCCTGCAACTTTCTAGTAATGCAGTAGCAATAACCTTGAAATCAGGCTTTAATGAACACTCAAAAAGCCGAACAACAGCTTAGCAGCACCCTAGCAACCAACCAGAATGGACTGAAAAATTAAAGTATAACTCATCAGCATTATATTATTGCTTGAACATTACAAATCTGTATTTGTCTGTTCATAACTGGCACTCCTGTTCTGCAGACACCGGACTGTTCTCCACGGAGAAGTGCGATGCAGATTTGGGAGACCCGCAGAACAACGTGGAGAGCGACAGCCGTTCCCCTGACGTCCCAGATGAGGATCAGCCGAAAAAAAAGCACAGACGCAACAGAACCACCTTCACCACCTATCAGCTACACGAGCTGGAGCGCGCCTTCGAGAAATCCCACTATCCGGACGTATACAGTCGAGAAGAGCTGGCTATGAAAGTCAACCTGCCCGAAGTTCGAGTTCAGGTGAGCGCCGGGACACTTAATGGAATTAAAGAGAGCGTGGAGGTGCGGCGATCAATGTAATGGTATAATTTCATTACAACTCTGACATTGGGGTTATTTGTAATGGACTTAGATTGATAGGGCATTACAAGGTGATGGTGTTTAACAAGGGGTACTCATTCAGTGAAGAGAATCCTGTACAATACAAGAGACAAAGCTTTGCTACACAGTGTTGGTAAAAAAAATGTATATACATTTCAATTTTAGGCCTTTAAAAACAAAAGAGAAAATAACAACACTTTCATGATGTTACTTTTCTTAAAAAGTAACTAAACACATTTAGTTTCTTTGTTATAAAAGTTACTTAAGATTGTAATATACGGTTGATTTTTTTCTTTTTCCCAAATGATGTTGAACAGATTCAGGAATTTTTCACAGTATTTCCTATAATATTTTTTCTTCTGGAGAAAGTCTTATTTGTTTTATTTTGGCTAGAATAAAAGCAGTTTTTTAACATTTTTAAAGCCATTTTAAGGTCAATATTATTCGCCCCCCTAAGCAATATTTGTTTTGGATTGTCTCCAGAACAAACCACTGTTATACAATGACTTGCCTAATTACCCTAACTTGCCTAATTAACCTAGTTAAGCCTTTAAATGTCACTTTAAGCTGAATACTAGTATCTTGAAAAATATTTAGTCTAATATTATGTGCTGTCATCATGGCAAAGATAAAAATGAGAAATTAGTTATTTTAAATTCTGACTTCAACTGTATATTATATCGAAACAAACTTTTATTTTTAATTGCAATTGACAGGGTTTCTGCAAATTTAAGACTTTTTAAGAACTTTTTAAGACCATGAAGAATGAAACTTCGACTTATAGGGCTAAACGCTAAGGATTTTTTTTAATGGCCCAGGAGAAAAGAAACGTACATGCCCCATCAAAAAACTAATTCTAATTAGTTACTTCTAAGTTTTAAACAAGTTTTAAACACATTTTAAATAATGTGTCAAAACAAGCAGACCTTAGTTTTTTACATAAATTTTTTAGCTTAAAAAACTCTTTAAAAATTAAATGCACAACAGACTGTGATAATATTAGTTAATAAAACGTTTAACAAAACTATTATTTATGAGTTGTATTGTAGGTAATTGGATGTGTGTTGGATCGATTGGGTAGCTTTACATAAACAAAAGGAAAATTAAGACCTGTTTAAAATAATTTAAGACCAACAAGATATTTCAGTGAATTTAAGACTTTTTAAGGCCTAAAATGTAGTTTTTGAAATGTGACTTTTTAAGACCCCGCGGACACCAGGGATTGCTTGCAATTAAACTTTTCCCAGCAAAAATATAAATAAAAAAGTAAATAAATAAATATGAATCTAACACAGATTCTCCACTTTGTCTCGTCATACAGGTGTGGTTCCAGAATCGGCGCGCAAAATGGCGAAGACAAGAAAAAATGGACACAGGCACCATGAAGTTCCACGACTCGCCCATACGGTCCTTCAGCCGACCACCAATGGCACCAAATGTGGGTCCCATGACTAACTCTCTCCCACTGGACCCCTGGCTGTCCTCTCCACTCTCCAGTGCCACACCAATGCACAGCATCCCAGGGTTTATGGGTCCCGGACAGAGCCTCCAGCCCACTTATACTGCTCACCCCGGCTTTCTCAACACGTCTCCAGGCATGATGCAGAATATGCAGCCAATGCCACCACCACCCTACCAATGCCAACCAGTGTACAATGATAAATACCCACTGGAAGATGTCAACCGCAGCTCAAGTATTGCAGCTTTGAGGATGAAAGCCAAGGAGCACATTCAGTCCATGGATAAAACCTGGCAACCCATGTAAAAAAGATGTATGAATGTTTCAATGTTTTTTTGGGATCTCATAGAAATGACAGGAATGACATTAGGGTAAAAAAAAAAATGCTTGGTTGTTTTAAGGACTTTGAGGAAGAAGGCCAAGAAGCGCATTCAAACCATAGAACAAACCTGGCAACCCATGTAAAAAACGGTCAACGTTTCAATGTTTTATTGGGATCTCATAGAAATTACCGGAATGACATTACACAAAAAAAATGCTAGGTTGTTTTAGGGATTTTGAGGATGAAGGCCACGGACCACATTCTGTCCATGATAAAACCTGGCAACCCATGTAAAACAGGAGAACGTTTCGATGTTTTATTGGGATCTCATAGAAATGACATAACACAAAAAATGCTTGGTTGTTTTAAAACAAATTTGGGTGAAATATGGGTTTTTGTTTTATTTTTGACAGATTTTTTCTAGTTTTAAGCATTAAATTATTTAAGTAGGAATAATAAATAAATAAAAAATTAATTATTTTTTAGAACAATTTCTTATATAATTTTACTTAAAGAGACAGTTCACCAATAAAAATGAAATTTCACTCACTATTTAGTCACCCTCAAGTGGTTCCAAACCTTTATGAATTTATTTTAAAATAATTTATTTTCAAGAATATTGGAAACTGGCAGCCACTGACACCCAAAGTAGAAAAAAAAAATATTATGGAAGACTATATGGCTACCGGTTTCCAACATTCTTCAAAATATCTCCTTTTGTGTTCAACAGAATAAACTTGAGGGCGAATAAATATAAATGTTTGGTTATATCCCTTTAAGTATATCAATTCTAAATGTAAGAATATTTAGATGTTTGCAAAGATTGAATAGTGATATTGATTTTATATGATAATTCAATAACAAAAAGAGAAGTTCATATTGATAGAGTTACATTTCACACCCATTATTGTCTGTTTTTTTCTGTTTTGCCAATTGAAATGATTCCAAACAAGTCAAAGCAGAACATTTGTGCATCAGTTTCACTCCAGAACAAACCAGCTTTTGAGTTCATTATTTAAGTCAACAATTCAATGACTATGATTGAATAATTCAACTGTATTAAAGGGATAGTTCACCCAAAACTGAAAATTCATTGTTTTACTAACCCTTCACTTGTCACAAACCTGCTTGTTTCTATTTTGAAGAATGCTAGAAAATGGTAGACATTATTTTTTGTCCTAGAAAGGATGTAAATGGAACATTCTTCGAAATAAATTACTTTGTGTTTATCAGAAAAAAGAAACTCAAAAACGTGTGAAACCACTTGACAGTGAGTACATTTTCCTTTTTGGGTGGACTATCCCTTTAAATTGAAACTGAATTTTTAATTCCTACTGGGTTTTGTCCATATTTTACCAAAAATTGTGTTAAAACAACTCAAGAGGTTTTTTTTTTTAAGAGTATAATATTAGAATTCACCCAAACGCCATAGACGAGACCTGGCAAAATTAAGATCTGCTTTTGCGATTTCAAGGACCTCAAAATTGCCTGGAGTTATGCCGATTGTCAAACTTGCTTGGTACATTTATTCTGAAACCATTTTGACAGAAAAAAGCAAGGACAGTCTGGGATTATGGAGTCTACAAGTGTTTCTTCTTGCCTGCAGATGTTGAGCTCCTTAGGATTTTGGGTTTCATCTTGTTGAAGTTTGGCTAATTTAGCAGGACGGCGCAGCTCAGGACAACTGATACCTCAATGGCTGTTCAGAGGGTAAATTCACCGAGACCTGAGGGATGATTTGAAGAAATTACTTTGATTTGTGACTCTCAATGACCTTGGTCTAATAAACTAAAACCCAGGAACAGAGACTTTATATGAGTAGCTGCATTATCAAGCCATGGTGTTAAGTCTGTTTGTCAATCACAAACTCGTAGTTCAACAGTGCCACAACACAGTTTGCCATTTAGTGCGATCATAAAAACTAAGATGTCCTCGCGAGAAAACGTAACTATTTCATGTATTGGTGAAAAAGTGCTAATTAGTACAAATTTATACGATTTCATATTTATGAAAACATATTTTTAAAAAGGAGGCGTGTTCCCAAACCCCACCGTCATTGAGGGATTAGTAATTTGTAATAAAAAAGTACGAATGAGATCGTACAAATTAGCCAAAAGTTACGAATTTCTGTTAGATTGTGTTGTATAATCATATAAAATGAGTAGCTGAGGTTTAATTTTTTCAGCGTCTGTAGGGTCTGTTTTAAACAATGAATGTCAAAAGTAAAGTCTCACAACAAAACATAACTATTTTATGTATTGGCAGTGGCTATTTCATACAATTTTATACGATTTCATATTTATGAAAACATATCATTTTTAAAAGGAGGCGTATCCCCAAACCCCACCACTAAATCAAGTCATTGGGAGATGCGCAATTTGTACTAAAACATTTCAAAATTTGCCAAAGTTACAAATTTCTGTGAGATTTTGTTGTAAAATTATATAAAATGAGTATTTGAGATTGAGGTTTAATTTTTCAGTGTCTGTAGGGTCTGTTTTGAACAATGACTGTCAAAAGTAACAATTCACAACAAAACAATTTTACATATTGGCGAAAAATTTACAAATTTGTACAAATGTATACGATTTCATATTTATGAAAACCATATTTAAAAGGAGGCATGTCCCCAAACCCCACCACTAAATCCAATTATCACTGTGGGATGAGTAATTCTTACTAAAATGTTCAAAACAAAAATCGCAAAAATTTTAACGAATTAGCCAAATAGTTACAAATTAGATACGAATGAGATTGTGTTTTATAATCATATAAAATGAGTATTTGAGATTGATGTTTAATTTTTTAATGTCTGTAGGGTCTGTTTTGAACAATGAAAATCAAAAGTAATGTCTCACAAGAAAACGTAACTATTTTATGTATTGGCGAAAAATGGCAAATTTGTACAAATTTATACAATTTCAGATATATACATATAATTTTCAAAAACAGGCACCCTCCCAAACCACACCCCTAAACCCAACCATCATTGGGAGATGAATAGTTCTTACTACAATTTACAGATAAAATCATAAAAATTCATACGAATTAGCCAAATAGTTATACGAACTGCGTAAATTGTGTTATATGATCATATAAAATGAGTATTTGAGGTTTAATTGTTCAGTGTCTGTATGGTCTGTTTTGAAGAATGAATGTCTAAAGTAACGTCTTACAAAAAACGTAACTATTTTACGTATTGACGAAAAAGTGGCTAATTCATACAACTTTATATGGTTACATCTTTATGAAAACATATCATTTTTTAAAAGGAGGCGTGTCCTCAAACCCCATCACTAAACCTAGCAGTCATTGGGGGATGAGAAATTTGTACTAAAATGTACGAATGAGATTGTACAAATTAGCCAAAAGTTACGAAGATTGTGTTGTACAATCATATAAAATGAGTATGATATTGAGGTTTAATTTTTCAGTAGGGTCTGTTTTGAACAATGAATGTC
>CAIGQV010018314.1:5064324-5097226 GCA_903798115.1 Danio jaintianensis | reverse complement strand
AATTAGCTAAATAATTACGAATTAGATACGACTGAGATTGTGTTGTAGAATTATATGAGTATTTGAGGTTGAGGTTTAATTTTTCAGTGTCTGTAGGGTCTGTTTTGAACAATGAATGTCAAAAGTAACGACTCACAACAAAACATAACTATTTTATGTATTAACAAAAAAGTGGCTAATTAGTACAAATATATACGATTTGATATATATGAAAACCAATTTTAAAAAGAAAGCATGTCCCCAAACCCCACCACCAAACCCAGCCGTCATTGGGGGATATTAGTTATTATATTACTAGAATTTAGTAATTCTTACTAAAATGTATGAATCAAATTATAAAAATTCATACGAATTAGCCAAATAGTTACGAATTGCGTGGGATTATGTTGTAGAATTATATGAGTATTTGAGGTTGAGGTTTAATTTTCAGTGTCTGTATGGTCTGTTTTGAACAATGAATGTCTTAAGTAAAGTCTCACAACAAAACATAACTTGTTTATGTATTGGCAAAACAGTGGCTATTTCGAACAACTTTATATGATTTCATATTTATAAAACATATCATTTTAAAAAGGAGGCGTATCCCCAAACCACACCTCTAAACCTAACTGTCATTGGAGGATGATTAATTTGCACTAAAATGTACAAATTAGCCAAAATTTCTGTGAGATTGTGTTATATAATCATATAAAATGAGTATTTGAGGTTGAGGTTTCACTTCTCAGTGTCTTTAGAGTCTGCTTTGAACAATGAAAATCAAAAGCAATGTCTCACAAGAATACATAACTATTTTTTACACTACACTAAATATGAAATAGGCTTCAAAAACTGTATTTCTTTTTTTATGTTGGGTTGAAATATGACTATGTTTTAGACTCATCCCATAATTGGATGTCTTTGATGTTAGTATTACAAAATTAATCTCATAACTTACCCCAAAAACATACCCAGCCAGCAAACATAATGTGTTAGAGTCCTTGTTATTTTTGCTGTCCACTTCAAGTAGTTTTGTAACTACATAACAACAACAACAACATTCATTTTCCTTCGGCTTAGTCTCCATTTCAGAGGTCGCCACAGCGGAATGAACCGCCAACTATTCCAGCATATGTTTTACAAAGCGGATGCCCTTCCAGCTGCAACTCAGTACTGGGAAACACCCATACACACACACAACACACACACACATACACTACAGCCAATTTAGTTTATTCATTTATTATCCGTGTCGCCCCAGTTTTGTAACATTATGCCTTAAAAATAAGTCAAAAGAAAACTATTTACAGGATGGTATTGTGTGCATACTAAATTGTATTAAATCATTGCATTATATAGGACAATATCAAAACAGTTTACCTCTACATTATGCTAACTAAAGATTGCCAAGCACAACTTTCCAACAAAATATTATAAGTCAACTCGTATAACAAAAGACTTCTGACTAAAATGACAAAACCACCAGCTGATTACAAAGATATTGAGGAGAAATTGTAAAGAAAAAAAAAAAAGTGTAGACAATTTATCTAATGCATAATATTGGATTTTATATTCAATAAAAAATATTAATTACACGTATTATCTATTAAAAATTGCTATGAAAAAATGACCAAAATATGATTAGCATTACAAGTCACTGAGAAAAAGTGAAGAAAAATGCATCTACTGAATTACTTTGTATAATTTAACTTAATAATAAGTGCATCAGATCATAAAACAATATTTCATGAAAATGACCAGTTGATTGAACATTGAGCAAAATGATAAAGAAAAGCGAAAAGATCTAATAAATGACATTCCAGAAAAACATAGTATAAAAATAAGTTTTCAGATGATTAAACAAACTGAAATTTTTTTTATATACAAGTAATGCAATCAGAATTATTAAACCCCCTGAATTATTAGCCCCCCTGTTTATTTTTCCCCCAATTTCTGTTTAACGGAGAGACACATTTCTAAACATAATAGTTTTAATAACTCATTTCTAATAACTGATTTCTTTTATCTTTGCCATGATGACAGTAAATAATATTTTACTAGATATTTTTCAAGGCACTTCTATACAGCTTAAAGTGACATTCAAAGGCTTAATTAGGGTAATTAGGCAAGTTAGGGTAATTAGGCAAGTCATTGTATAACGATGGTTTGTTCTGTAGACATTCGAAAAATATATAGCTTAAAGGGGCTAATAATATTGACCTTAAAATGGTTCTTTTTTTAATTTTAAACTGCTTTTATTCTAGCCGAAATAAAAGAAATAAGACTTTCTCCAGAAGAAAAAATATTATCAGACATACTGTGAAAAATTCCTGAATCTGTTCAACATCATTTGGGAAATATTTAAAAAAAAAAGAAAAAAAATTAAAAGGGGGTTTAATAATTCTGACTTCAACTATTATATATATATATATTTGTTATTATAAATTATTATAAAAAGCATTTGATAAAAAGACACTTCAATCGGATAATGAATTAAAGCATGAAGTGAAAATGATGCAGGGGTCATTGATTAGTGAACTGCGCTGCTGTTGGAGCAGGTGTTTGAAGACGCAGAAACAGCGGCTCCCTATCGAGACATTATTTCACATTATTGATTGTCAACTAACGGGCGTCTCAGACAGGTGTCAGAACTGCTGCACGTCACTAAAATGTGCAGGAAAAAAAAAAAAGCTGCACTGCCAATCGACCCATTCAACATCGCGCTTATATTCCTGTTCAATTCTGATGAAGACACACAGGCACTGAGAAATAAAACCGATGCCATATGCTGCCTCTCAATTCAGTGTGTATACTTTTGAGTGTGCAACAGAACAGTGTGCAAACTTTGGGACAAACTGCTCACTCACTATTAGACCAATCTGTTGCATTATCCACATTTCTTTCAGAATTAAAGGGATAGTTCACCCAAAAACCCTGTTCATTTATTCACCCTTGAGTCATCCGAGATGTACAATTGAAGTCAGAACTATTAGCCCTCCTGTATATTTTTTCCCCCAATTTCTGTTTAACAGAAAGAAGATTTTTTTTAACACATTTCTAAACATAATAGTTTTAATAACTCATTTCTAATAACTGATTTCTTTTATCTTTGCCATGATGACAGCACATAATATTTGACTAGATATTTTTCAAGACACTAGTATTCAGCTTAAAGTGACATTTAAAGGCTTAATTAGGGTAAAGTTAGGGTAATTGAGCAAGTCATTGTATAACAGTGATTTGTTCTGGAGACAATCCAAAACAAATATTGCTTAAGGGGGCTAATAATATTGACCTTAAAATGGCTTTAAAAAAAAACAACAACTACTTTTATTCTAGTCGAAATAAAACAAATCAGACTTTCTCCAGAAGAAAAAATATTATAAGAAATACTGTGAAAAATTCCTTGCTCTGTTAAACATCATTTGGGAAATACTTCAAAAAAACTTCACGTAAGGGGCTAATAATTTTAATAAAATGTTTTTTTCTTCAGTAGAACATTAAAGGAGATTTTGAGCTGAATCTGTGGTCCTTGGTAATTCATATAATGGCATTTAATGGTGACAGGATTTTTAGTTTAAAAATAAACGCATACAAACAAGTCCAAACCAATAGTCATGGCTCCTGATGACACACTGAAGTCTTGAAGCGAAATGATCAGTCCGTGTAAGAAATTAAACATTATTGCATTTGCAAATGTAGTCCTTTGTAGTCCTGTTGCTTTAATGATGAAAGTATATGAATGATGACTACTCGTAAAAGGACTACAATCGGACTACATTCCCACGTGTGCCAAGAACTGTTTAACTGAACTGAATTAAAGCTAATAATATTGTAAATAATGTTCAATTTGGGGCGGCATGGTGGATAGCACTGTCGCCTCACAGCAAGAAGGTCGCTGGCTCGAGTCCTGGCTGGGCTAGTTGGCATTTCTGTGTGGAGTTTTCATGTTCTCCCTGTGTTGGCGTGGGTTTCCTCTGGGTGCTCCGGTTTCCCCCACAGTCCAAACACATGCGTTATAGGGGAATTGAATAAGCTAAATTGGTCGTAGTGTATGAGTGTGTGTGTGAGAATGTGAGAGTGTATGGGTGTTTCCCAGTACTGGGTTGCAGCTGAAAGGCCATCAGCTGCCTAAAACATATGTCGGAATAGTTGGCGGTTCATTTCACTGTGGTGACCTCTGAAATAGAGACTAAGCCAAAGGAAAATGAATGAACGAATGAATGAATAAATAATGTTCAATTTCTTACACGGAGCAATTGTTTCGCTTTACAAGACCTCAGTGTGTCCTCGGGAGCCATGGCTATTGGTTTGGACTTGTTTGTATGTGTTTATTTTTAATCTAAAAATTCGGTCACCATTTACTGCCATTATATGAATCACCAAGAATCACAGATTCAGCTCAAAATCTCCTTCAATGTTCTACAGAAGAAAAAAGGTCGCCTACATCTTGGATGACTTTAGTGTGAGTAAATGAACAGGAGATTTTCATTTTTGGGTGAACTATCCCTTTAATTTCTTACTGTATTAGTAGCATGCTCATCTCCCATTCATGAAATCCTCAAGCATTTGCATAATTATGCATTCAGAAGTTAACGACCTAATGCGTCTTTATAAAAGTTCACATTGTTGTTGCAGATGAAATATAACATTTTCCAATAGGTTAGATTATTAATGAACAATCATTTGAACATTTGTACATTAGCCTCTACACTTAACTCTTGGTCTTGCACATCCGCCATGTTTGTAGTTTTTTAACAGTTTTTTTTTTTTGCACGAGTTTGTAGTTCTAATGGAATTTTTGTCCAATGTGCAATGCATTCTGGGCAATATTAGCCAAACAGCCATCAGAATGAGCACTACATCAGCATTTCTACCAGAAATAGCTTAATTTAGCTCATTTCAAAATACTATTTGGGACACACTAATTCTATTTTACCATTTAGGGCGTATTACATGTGAATTGAGAACCAGCAATAGTTTAAAAGGGACCTATTATGCAAAAGTCACTTTTATAAGGTGTTTAAACACAGTTGTGTGGCAACAGTGTGTGAATATAAGCAGCTTCTAATGGTACAAATGTATTCGTTTTATTTTTTATAATCAGACTTGATAAAAACAGTCTGCAGAAACACTTTGATTGACATTCTCCCTTTGTACGTGTCATCAGAGGGGGAAAGCCCCGCCCACTAGTGACCATCTCTCCCTCATTAGCATAGGACGTTAGTATTGTTTTTGAATCTGCCACTATGCTGACACACAGGCATTTGTAGCTCCGCCCTCTTCTGAAAAAGAGCACAATCTCATTTGAATTTAAAGTGACAGTCACCAAAACGCCACAATTAGGATCAAAGCCAAAAAGGTCAGTTTCAGAGAGTTATAAAACATTATTTGTGTGGTATTTTGAGCTGAAACTTCACACACACTTATTGTACATCTTTAATACTCGGTGGGCACTGAAACTATGCAAAGAGGAAAAATATGTTTGTTTATTTCCTTATGCACTGTGAACTACGCTGTCTGGATGATGCAAATGGTACGAAACCGAAGCTTGAACTTGGATGAAAAAGCAAATATGATTCATTCTATGGTGATGTTATTTTATAGGTGTGTATTGAAGAGAGTTTTAAATAGAGTTCTTATTAAAAGCACGGTTTATGAATTTCTGTGAACTATGATGAAGCCAAAGATGATAGTATTTTCTTGTGTAACTTAGACATCATAGAAGTGGATTTTGTCACTATCGTTACAGCTTTATTGTTATTAACTTTGATATGTCTGTTTTTCTTTGAGGGTTGGGTATTTGAATGTGATTGATTATGTCTTTAGATGTGTTATTTTTCTTTTGGAGATAAAATTGTTGAATTTTTTTTGCACTAACAATTGGAATAAAGATGAAATATAAAAATGCATGGCTGGTTATTTTTATAATTCATAAAAAAAAAAAACTGGAAGCTCAAACTAAATGCAACAAAATGTAAGGAATGTTTTGTTAGTTGAAGTAGTACTATATAGCAGTGTTTCCCAACCCTGTTCCTGGAGGCACACCAACAGTGCATATTTTGGATGTCTCCCTTATCTGACCTATTCATTTCAGGTTTTCGAGTCTTTTCTAATGTTCTGATGAGTTGATTCAGGTGTGTTTAAATAGGAAGAGGTTGAAAAGGTGTTCCTTCAGGAACAGGGTTGGGAAACACTGCTATATAGGGTCATGTGTTAATTAACTGTTTTTTTATTATTATCATTGCTCACATAATACTGTACATACCATTTTCTAAAATGCAAATTATTCATTCATTCATTCATTTTCCTTCAGCTTAGTCCCTTTACTCATCAGGGGTCACCACAGCAGAATGAACTTATCCAGCATATGTTTTACACAGCAGATGCCCTTCCAGCCGCAACCCTGTACTGGGAAACACTCATTCACACACATACACTACGGCCAATTTAGTTTTCTCAATTCCCCTATAGCGCATGGACTGTGGGGAAAACCGGAGCACCCGGAGGAAACCCACACCAACACGGGGAGAACATGCAAACTCCACACAGAAATGCCAACTGACCCAGCCGAGACTCGAACCAGCGACCTTCTTGCTGTGAGGCGACAGTGCTAACCACTGAGCCTCTAAATGCAAATTAATTTAGATAAAATAAAAATGTTTTAAAAAAATCAGTGCACTGTGAAAACTATTGGAATAAAGAATAATGAATGGTTAGCTTTTAGAATTCATTAAAAGTTTTCACACTAACAAAAAAGTATTTTAAAACTTAAATTAAATGCAATAAAAAATGTAAACATGAACATGTAAAAAAGATACAAAATAAAATAAAAAGGTAAACATGCTACAAGTTGTAAATTAAGTGATTTTCCAAAAACATTCAGTATTCATGACAAAATTCTAATGATAAAATGTCATCTAATGATCAGATTAAACTATGTATCATTCCTCATATAATATTGCAATCCATGAGCTCTATTGCAATTTAATTTAAACTCTAACTGTATGTGATTGCATTTATAAAATCAATACAATGCAAGAATATTTTTATAACTTTTATATTCAATAAAAAGCTGCGATGCCAAAGGTAAATTCATTCAAAACTTTAAAAGTAAAAAAAATGAATATTTATTTTAATTAATTAATTATACATATTTATCTAAACATTATACTTGAAAGTATACCTAATAAATCTGGTCATTTATAATCGAATTGGTTTTATTTAAAAAATATTGCTTAATTAGTTATTTTTGCTAACAATAAAGTAAAATAAATGGAAATATTATACATGTGAGATTACATTTATATATATATATATATAAATCCAACACTGAGTACGTTTACATGGACACCAATAATCCGAATTAATTTTAATACGATTAAGACAATACTCTGATTAAGAGTCTACCATGTAAACAGCGATTTTTGATTAATTTAATCCAATTAAGGTCATAATGGAACTAAACAGAAATGGAATTAAGACATGTGGAGTATGCCTATTTTAGTGGCATTATTGAAGTGCAGTACAGACATGTAAACACCGCAATCAAACTATTACCATCATGTAGGATTTTCGCCGCATTTTGCGACAGGATAGCCTATACACACACGGCTGTTTGACACTATTCTCTGCACCTACAGAGTCAGTGAAGGACCACAGACACCCGCATCGCGAAACGCGGAGGGTTTTTTTCTCCCAATTACGGTGCGGTATCAAACTCCATTAAAACAAAACTCTTCCAGCAGTTCATACTCGCATCCAATATCTGGTTTGTGACGGGGGGCATGCATGAAATGTTCCTGAATGAAAGTGAAGGTGCCAAACTGCAGTTAAAGTCGACAAATTAAAAGTGAAACACCTGAAATTACATGAAACTCCAGAGGAAACGTTGGACAGCGTGCTGATGCAATGAGGTTAATCAAATTATGTGCTATAAGATGTAAAACGGGACCATGAAAGGAACGTTCAAAAAGCAACTCATGTAAACGCCTTAATCATATTATTGTCTTATTCAGATTAAGGCAAATAATTCCATTACTGATGTCCATGTAAACGTAGTCCGTGTCAAAATCAAATGCATATAATTTTTCAAATGTAATCTCACACGATTAATATTTCCATTTATTTTACTTAGTTTATTGGAAACAAATAATAACTAACTAAAGTTGCATTTAAGAGTATGGTTTACAATACTGTCTAGACAATGATTCATAATTTCATCTTTGCACTGTTGCATTGGTCTGATTTGAAAAATGCAGCGTTTCTAATCATTTGATTTAATATCAGATCATTTTTATCACTCATTCACAGTGTAGCTGTTGCCTGTAATCTTAAACGTCACACATTTAGCGCTGAAATAGTCACAGAAAGGGCTGTTCCCTCATTAGTGAGCGTGTTCAGTGGCCCTTACTGGTTAGCGGGTGTAGTGACCTGTCCTCAGGTTAACGGCACCAGGCCAGGCTGTTAATCAGATGATCCGTCTGTCCATCAGGCTCCGCAGGGGACGCAGAGACGCCCCTTCACCGGCCCCAATTTAACACACGTCCCGCTGCTGCTTTCCATGCTTCAGTGACACAAAACACACACACAGTCCTGTTAAAGCAGATGACATAACCAGACACAGATTAAAACTTTAGTGCTGTATAAAGGAGATACAGTTTCTACTCACTTATTAAAGTGTTTTTTTTTTGTATCATTGTTTGTATCACTGCTTAACAACGATACAATTTTATTTTTAGATTTTTGTGTTTTTAATAAAACAATTTATAATTGTATTTGTTAAATGTCTACATAGTTTTATTAATTATATTTTTATTTAAAATTAGAATTATTTTTTTTAATTAGTTTTAATTTATAACTAAACAAAATGTAGGCGACATGGTGGCTCAGTGGTTAGCGCTGTTGCCTCACAGCAAGAAGGTCACTGGTTCGAGCCCAGGCTGGGTCAGTTGGTATTTCTGTGTGGAGTTTGCATGTTCTCACCGTGTTGGCGTGGGTTTCCTCCGGGTGCTCCGGTTTCCCCCAGAGTCCAAACATACGCGCTATAGTGGAATTGAATAAACTAAATTGGCCGTAGTGTATGTGTGTGAATGAGTGTATATGGATGTTTCCCAGTACTGGGTTGCAGCTGGAAGAGAATCTGCGGTGTAAAACATATGCTGGAATAGTTGGCGGTTCATTTTGCTGTGGCGACCCCTGATGAATAAAGAGACCAAGGAAAATGAATGAATAAACAAAAAGGAAATATATTTCCATGGCTATTAGCGGAAATAAAATAAGTTTTCACTGAAGAAATAACAGTTATTGCCCTCAGTATTTTAAAAATGTTACAGAAATTTTTTGCACGCCCTATAAAAAGTACGTAGTAAAAATATTAAAACTAAAAGCTAAATTGGATATTTGCCTCGTATTTAAAAGCTAATTCGCTTAAAAATGAGAAAAATAACAAAAAATACAAAGAAAAACAAGAAAAAACAGAGCATTTTTTTCACCCAACAGACTTTTCATTCAAAGAATCTTCTCTTTTTTTATTGGCTCTTAGCTTAAAGCAAGAAGTTATGTTTTTTATCCATTGAACTACAATCCAATAACCAAAAAATACATTATTAAAACAAGACTTAAGATATTAAAGTATTAAAATTAAGTCATTTTATTCTTAAAACACAACAAATATCAGTCAATTAAAAATAATGTTTGTTTTCTTTAAAATACATAGATTAACTACATTCTCAACTATAAATAAACAATATCTTTCCAAATTAGGTGAGCTTGTGATCAAAACAAGTAAAAAAATATTACTTTTCCAACCACTTTTAACTGGAAAAATAAGTTAATGGCATAAAGAAATGACTTTATTGACAGATTAATACATTTTTGTCCATTATATCTAAATTTCTTTCAAATGTAGTTGAGTTTGTGCTCAAAACAAGGAAAAACACCTCCCTAAAAATGAGTCTGACACATTTATATTTACGCTTAAAATGTGTTAACGGGTTAAAGAAAATATCTCAATTTGCATACTTTTGTTTCAGAAAAATAAAGCTTAATATCCATTATCATTGAACATTTGCTTCTCCTGCAAAGCCATGTTGATTTAATAATGTTTAAATATTGTAAAAGTATAATGTTAATATAGGAAAAACAAGAAAATACTGACAATAAAAAAACGGACTATTAATAAAACAACGGTTAACCTGCAGATAATTCGGAAAAAAAAAATCTGATTGTGCGGTTGCCCGCTGTATATTTCCCTGGGGTCTGATAATAATGAAATGATTGTGTGTGTTTTTTTTCTGTCCTCACGCTGTGCAGGGATCTGGAACTTGGGATGTAGTTAACTCTCTGATTAGACGAACATGTTCTATGGTGCAAATAATAAGGGAAGCAAGCGGAATTAATTGGGTTTGATTTCTACAGCTTTTCTGTGTCCTCTTCGCATGCTATAATGAGGCGCTTTGGCCTGGCGACAGAAGGGGGAGCGAGGAGAACGTGCTTGACCGTTGATTTCCCTTTTACATGTGGACTTAAAAACTCAACTCATTTTCTACATAGGAGAACAGATTTTCAATAACTGCACTGTAAAAAATGCTGGGTTGTGTTGGGACAACATAAAGGAAGTTAATTCAAGTCGATTGAACATGAAATAATTAAGTTGCAACTTAGGGTTGTCACGATACTGGAATTCGGTACCAGTCGATACTGAAGTTTTAGAAACGTCCATTTCCCGCTAACATTTGAGCGCGTTCTTAAACAGCCCTGATTGGCTATTGTGTTCACATGCTCAACAGAAATGACTGTGATTGGCCGTGAAGGTCATCAGTTCGCCGAACTCACCGCTGTTTACTGACTGTAAACACAGATACAGGGACACTGGAGCGTTTTAAAGCCGCGATTCATCAGCGAATCACTCGTACTGTATGTCAGCTTACAGACAAACCAGCTGATCGACGTGACTTTGAAATGCTCCAGTGTCCCTGTATCTGTTGAGTATGTGAACACAATGGCAAATCAGTGCTGTTTAAGAACGCACTCAACAGCGCTCAAATGTTAGCGGGAAATGGACGTTTTTAAAATTTAAGTATCGATTGGTATCGAATTCCAGTATCGTGACAACCCTAGCTGCGTCAAGAATTGTGTTGTTTCAGCTTATTTTAAATAAGTAGTTTGAATAAACAGCAAACATAATTTTTTGAACGTGATAAACATTTAAAGAGACCTGCTGGGAAATCTGGGTTTTGTTATTTAATGATATACAGTATGCTTTCACTGAACCCACACTGGAAAATATGCTTTTATTTCGATTATTTTTTATTATATTATTAGTTTTTGTCATGTTTCTAGTCCAAATATCTGAAGAAATCAAGAAACATTTTCTAGACAAGCAAACATCCCTTGTTTTTAGAAATATTAAGTCAAAATTAAATGATTTTTTCCTTGAAACTAGCAAAACAATCTTGTTTTTGCTTTGAAATAAGATTATTTTTCTTATCCCATTGGCAGATTATTTTGCTTGTTTTAAGGATAAACTCACTTCATTTTGACATATTATTTTTAAATATAAGACAATATTTTGTACTTGTCTAGAAAATGTTTCTTGATTTAAGAATTTTTAGATATTTGGACTAGAAACAAGACAAATAATAACAAAACAAAATTATATGTAACCTACAGAAAGTCAGTTGATTTACAAAAAGGAATTTAAAATGTATTTCACAAGTTGGAGGTTCCCTTTTAATTATGTTTTTAACTGGACAGCACAGGGCAGTCACATCAACCGTGTATAATGCATACACGTATTTTATGAAGGGGTGGTGGCATGTTTTGAGTGGCCAAGATTTAAATGGTCATTGGGCTAGATTTGTTGCAATAAACAGAAACCCCAATCCACCAACACTTAAAAAAATACTTACATTTTTATCTATCTATCTATCTATCTATCTATCTATCTATCTACCTATCTATTATACATTTTGAAAACAATAATGGGATTGAGATTGTGGTCCCTTCCCTTTTTTCCAAGAGTTCGCCCTTAGCTGACGATTATTTATAAAGCGTGTTTGGCATGCTGTCCCAGGAGAGAGCCCTGAGCTCATGAGATCCTCGAGCCCGGGGCTCCCTCCCGTTGCAGGGCGAGAGGGGAGTTTGAGCTCAGGTAGGTCTCGAGAACTCCCCTGCTTGATAAAGGTGAATTCAAATTATGAATAATTATGGAGAGAAACTGCTGAATTAATCGCTCGTCTGTGGTGTCGATTTGGTTTGGTCAATTTACTTATGTTACATGTTTTTGGTCTGTGGGAGGAAACCAGAGAGCCCGGGGAAAACCCACGCAAACACGTGGAGAACATGCAAACTCCACACAGACATGTCAACTTGGCCAGGTAAAGACTTGAGTTAGTGACATTCTTGCTGTGAGGCAACAGTGCTAACCACTGGGCCTCCGTGCTGCCCTGTCGAGGAAAGGGGAGGAGTAGGGGTGGAAGGGGGGATTCTTCAAGACAAAGATGGCTAAGGTAAGATACTCTAGTTATTTATAGTGATTTAGGAATCATCTGATTGGTGGATCATGCATTAGCTAATGCGGGACCAGCCGCAGTCAATCATAAGCACATGCTCCTCTCGAAATTAGTTTATGAATAAACTTCACAAAGCTAAAAAGCATCTTCTTTGCCCAATAATTACTTGAGCAGACTTATAATTATATTAAACAGCTGAATTTATTTAATAAACAATAAAATAAATGGATTTAATTAATAAAAAAATATATAAAAACTTACTGTAACGTTAACTACTGCTGTTAACACTACGGTCACGTTTGTTAACAAAAGTACCAAAAACCATATATTTTACGAAATCTTTAAAAACTTTGCTACTAAAACATTTTAGGGAGGCCTAACGTTATCAGACAAGATTTCTCTGAGCGGAATGCCGTTTTAGATTTCTCAAAATAACCTTAGTTCACACGGCGTTGTTCCGCAGCTGATAATTCGACGATTAGTTGAGAGGTATTACATAACAGAAAGTAGTACTATTTCTTTCAACATACCTTCTAATGTTCATGTTTTTATCCGGCTATCTTATCTATCGCTTTCGAATCCCTCGTTGTCATCAATAAACTTTGTTGTCACTGAGGCCAAGAAAGCGGAGGTCCCGCCTTCAATATCTGCAAATTTAAATGTGATTGGATAGTAGAGTTGTTCGTCAAAATATACTAAAACATGATTGGCTAAAACTAATTGGCGCTCAGCTGCAATTAAGATTCTTTTTTTAAAGATGGAAACGGCTCACGACCTTTATACATTAAAAGAAACAAGAAATGATGATAATAATAATAATAATAATAATAATAATAATAATAATAATAAGAAGAAGAAGAAGAAGAAGAAAGCGAAAACAACTGTACATTATTTTAAAGCCATAGGTTTGTCATGTCTTATTACTTTTTCTATTTCACCCTGTCTTTTGTTATTGTACTCCTTTTCTGTTATTGCCTTTTTATGTTCATTGCTACAAAATTGCCACAAAAAATTATGAGAAAATGTGTAAAACTGTAAAAATAAATAAATAAATAAATGAGAAAAAAATAAAAATAACAGATTATGTTTTCTGTACAGTGTTACCCGAATATATGTAGGTATAGATTAGTGTAATATAGTCAACCCTGATTGTTCCTGTCATATTAGCAAAAAGAGATCTAATCAGTTTGTAACAAAATAAAATATATATTATTTATTTGTATTTATTAGCAGGTAAATTCATTATATTATTAGGTAAATTCAATTTATTATAAAAAAAAAAAAAACAAATACCAATCCAAATGGTTTAAGAGCTCTTAAACTTTATTTTGAGCATATAAAGTTGTTGGGTTTTTTTTAATCATTCATTCATTTTCTTTTCGGCTTAGTCCCTTTATTAATCTGGGGTCGCCACAGCGGAATGAACCACCAACTTATCCAGCATATGTTTTACACAGTGGATGCCCTTCCAGCTGCAACCCATCCCTGGGAAACATCCATACACACTCACCCACACACATACGGACAATTTAGCTTACCCAATTCACCTATACCGCATGTGTTTGGACTGTGGGGGAAACCGGAGCACCCGGAGGAAACCCACGCCAACACAGGGAGAACATGCAAACTCCACACAGAAATGCCAACTGACCCAGCCAAGGCTCGAACCAGCGACCTTCTTGCTGTGAGGCGATTGTGCTACCCACTGCGCCACCGCATCCCCCCCCCAAAAAAAAATATTATTTATTTGTATTTATTAGCAGGTAAATTCATTATATTATTAGGTAAATTCAATTTATTATAAAAAAAAATACCAATCCAAATGGTTTAAGAGCCCTTAAACTTTATTTTGCGCATGTAAAGTTGTTGTTGTTTTATCAAAAAGCCAAAATAACCCATTTCATATTTGTGTGTAAAACACAAATTATGTGGAAAAATTTAAATTCTGTAAAAAAGAAAAAAAAAACTACTGATTTGGATATTTTTTATTTTTGGAAATTAATTAAAAGAAAATTGTTTTTTTTTATTCATATCATCGATGAGCAGGTTGAGTACAGGGTCATAGCGCCATCTATTGCCAAAATCCATACACTCCCAGTGACTCCCGTAATATATATTTCCACAAATCACATATTTAAATTAAATGTATTATGTATGTATATAATCATATTATTAATAATAATAATAATAATAATAATAATAATAATAATGTTTTGAAAATTATTTAAAATGTTGAATAAGAATAATTTTGTATATTTACTTACAAAGTGTTTTATTTATTGAATTGATCAAAAGATATTTTCCAAACAAAGGATTTTCATTTGACCATCAGAAAACCTTGAAAAGGTGTATCATGGTACTGGCTTAGAAAGAACAACCGGTAGGCAAAACACCAGTGGCCACAAACAGCCATTGTTTGTTTTAATGGTAAGAAACAGAAACACTGTAATCAACAAACATTTAAAAAAATTTTAGTTTGTTCTAATACACTACTGCTTTGATATTGTTTTGTTGTTGTTGTTTACCATATCTTAATAGATGTGACATGCCACATACAGGCTTCAAATATGAAGGAATTTATATATCATCAGTAACCATTAAGTTTGTGATCATTAACTTAAAAAATAAAACTTTTTTTATTTTGTTTGGTTTATTTGGTTCCAAAAATCACAACTGAATCCACCCTTCTGATGGGATTTTTTTTGGATTAAATAGATCCCAATCTGAGTTCAAAGTTTTAAATAACCCAAAAGGCAGGTTTGATCTAAATCAAATGTAAGATTGGATCACATGGTGTGATCTTAATTCAAAATCTCTCTGATACATTTCCAAGATTTGATCCAATCCGTGATCCAAAATCCTAATGGATTTTGAAAAACTGGGCCCTGGGGCTTACCAGAATAAATTGCCTTTTTTCAGGAAGCTTGACTACAGTAATGTTCCTCCATCCATCTAAAACATAAAAATTTGCTTAATATATAAGTAATATAACCCTTTGTATGCAAGTAATTGTGTGACCATTCACATACATTTTTCTGAGAAATGTGAAGAAAGTGAAACTGAAGCTCAAACAAACAGCTTTGAAAGTGGGATTGTAAAATGCTAACTTAATCATTTAGTAATGTGTTTTTCTTATTCTGTGTAACACAAAATGAGCTATTTAACTGAATATGAACTGTAAGTCTCATATATTGGCATTTCTGTGTGGAGTTTGCATGTTCTCCCCGTGTTGGTGTGGGTTTCCTCCGGGTGCTCCGGTTTCCCCCACAGTCCAAACACATGCGCTATAGGGGAATTGAATAAGCTAAATTGGCCGTAGTGTATGTGAGTGTGTGCAAGAGTGTGTGGGTGTTTCCCAGTGTTGGGTTGCGGCTGGAAGGACATCCGCTGCATAAAACATATGCTGGATAAGTTAACGGTTCATTCCGCTGTGGCGACCCCAGATTAATAAAGGGACTAAGCCGAAAAGAAAATGAATGAATGAATGAATGAGTCTCATATATGCCATTGCTACATTCAAATATTACAGTTTTCCCATATAATCTATCTGTATAGCGGCTATGTGGAATAACAGCTGAGAGGCTAAATCAGAGACGCAAATATCAAATAATAAAATATAAACAAAGCAAGAAGTTGTTCCAGTGTCTTCTCATTTATTTTCCCAATGAAAACGTACCTTCTTGATATTTTGACAGTGTAGATTTGATTTGATTTTGGTCAACACAAAATACTGCGTTCCCGTTCACCCCCTCTCTCTCCCTGTGAATGAACAGATGACTAATATAAACCCTCTACGTAACCCTGTGACCTTCCATCACAATCATGTGACACAAATTAACCATTTCATGTCTACTATCTGAAAGTTTGTAAATTCATTCATTCATTCATTCATTCATTCAGTACTGGGAAACACCCATACACTCTCACATTCACACACATAGGCCTACACTACGGCCAATTTAGTTTCATGTCTTTGGATTGTGGGGGAAACCGGAGCACCCGGAGGAAACCCACGCCAACACGGGGAGAACACAAGTGGTACTCACTGCAGAGCCACATGGGCAGAGCTGAGCTCCAGCAAGGGGGAGCTTGAGCTCTAGCTCCTCCTTGCTGTACTTCTTCTACTAGTGATGTCACTGGGGGTTGGGGTTAGGGATGGGGTGAGGGAACGCATTAAAACAGCTTATAGGAGGAGGAGCTGGAGCTCAAGCTCCCCCTCGTTGGAGCCCAAGTGCCTCTGCAGCGAGCAGCTCGGAGAACATGCAAACTCCACACAGAAATGCCAACTGAACTGACCCAGCCGGGACTCGAACCAGCGAGGCGATCGTGCTCGCCACCACTTTATCTATCGTCATTTTAAAACACTACCTTGTATTGCTTATCACGTTTCACTAAAAAGGTGCATTCATGTCAAGTTTATTTCCTAAATGCTCAGCTCCAAAAACACAAACTTGCAACAACCAGTAGAAATTGCTGAAATTATACTGTCAAAACTCCTAGTATCCAGACTTGGTCAAATTAACTTTCAGACATCAAACCCATCTGCTCGAAGGCCTTTAAACACTGACAACCTAACAAACATAGAAGATATACATTCATTCATTCATTCATTTTCTTTTCGGCTTAGTCCCTTTATTAATCTGGGGTCGCCACAGCGGAATGATCCGCCAACTTATCCAGCATATGTTTTACGCAGCGGATGCCCTTCCAGCTGCAACCCATCACTGGGAAACATCCATACACACACATACAATAAGGACAATTTAGCTTACCCAATTCACCTATACCGCATGTCTTTGGACTTGTGGGGGAAACCGGAGCACCCGGAGGAAACCCACACGAACACGGGGAGAACATGCAAACTTCACACAGAAACGCCAACTGACTCAGCCGAGGCTCGAACCAGCGACCTTCTTGCTGTGAGGCGAACGTGCTACCCACTGCGCCACCGTGCAGCCTAGAAGATATACAGTAACACTGAAATACAAACTTCATCTTCAGAAAGTATAGCCAATGTTTTAAAGGTGTCAAAACAAACATCACACTAGTAAACGCCTGTCCCCCCCCCCATATGCTAATATTTGAAGGCACCAAAACAAACACGCCCCTTTTTAATCTTTTAGTAGTGATGGGGAAGCTACTCTGAAACTGTATTTGATAAGCTAGAAGCTTGGCTCTGAAAACACATGACAGACTTGCAACAACCATTAAAGGTGACCTATTCTGCCCATTTTTACAGGATATGTAAATTTACAAGTAAAATATGTCTCTAATGTCCCTAGAGTTGTTTTTAGAATTAAAAATAAGTTGACATTTTGAGTTTGACACTGAACGCTGCATGAGCCCCGTGCTTCTACAGCAGGGTTCAACACAACATGGACAAATCACTTAAAATTCACATTCAGAAAAACAAAAAACATTGGTAACATCACAGAATATTATACTTTTAAGCAGGGGTGAAGTGGGCATTTTAAAAGTGGTTGCTACACCCCTGCTTTCAAGACTAGCAGGGCACATTCTAATGCAATTTATCAATGGAGATTTGATTTAACACCAAAACCTGAGATGAAAATTTGACTTCCATCAGAAAATTACTATTTATAAATTATATTACTATTTATTGTTGGCTAAAAGTGTGTAAATGTATACTTTTTAATTTATGCTCTGTTTGAAGATGCCTTAGCTAAGAGGGTTTGTATGACTGATAAAATATGAACTGTATATAAACATATATAAAATATAGAACTGTATGACTGTTCAAATCAATGTTTACTGAACATACTTGTATTAATCATGCTGATTTTAAACTCTGAGATGTTTATACTTTATAACTTGTATTCGGAGATACTGAAAGTAATTTATGTGATGTATATCATGTTGTCTTGATAGATAGTATGTAGCAAGTGATCATGGTGGCCATTTGTTTTATTACTGTGCCTAGTGACCATTAGCGAAATTACTCTTGCATTGCTAATCACCATTCAGTATTGTTTGTTTAATGTGTTATTCAAAGACATTTGTTTAAGAACGTTGTTTAATTTACTGTTATTCCTTTATTATTTCAGAAACCACACACACACGCACTCCCAATGTATACTAAACTGCTTGAAGATTTGATTGGAATAAATCAATGTAGCTACAGAACATAAACTGTCGTCAATGATGCCTGTTCCCCTTCTGACCGAGTTTGAGGAATAGATGTTGACAATCCAGTGCACATACGCATATACATTTATGTATATGCATATATATGTATATATAGTAAAAAATATTAATTAACACTTTATCTGTTTTCAGTTTATTTACATTTATGAATTGCATTATGCGATGTCGATCTTTTGATGTTGAAAATTCAACTCTACAGTTCAACAAAGTGACTTTTATTGACATTTTAGTAGTTTGAAAATCATATAATGTATAAGAAATAATATCTAGAGAAATAAGTGTTTAAATTGACAGAAAAAGTGCTGGCAGTTTATTACAAGGTTTTTGTAGCTTAATATAACATCAACCCAGACAATGTAGCACTGCAAACTATTAAAAAAATGTCAATAAAAGTCACTTTTTCTAACTTTTCATAGTTAAAAGTTGTTGGAAGAAAGATCAAGCTTTTATAATGCAATTCAGAAGCAGAAATAAATGGGGAAACATCAAAAATAAAAACATGTAGCATAAAATATGGAAAATTTGCCGGCAGCTAGCTCTCTGCAACTCTCACACAGTCGCCCACTGAAGCTAAGCAGGGCTGCGCCCGGTCAGTACCTGGATGGGAGACCACATGGGAAAGCTAGGTTGCTGCCGGAAGTGGTGTTAGTGAGGCCAACAGGGGGTGCTCAACCTGCGGTCTGTGTGGGTCCTAACGCCCCAGTATAGTGAAGGGGACCCTATACTGCTCAGTGAGTGCCATCTTTCGGATGAGACGTTAAACCGAGGTCCTGACTCTCTGTGGTCGTTAAAAATCCCAGGATGTCCTTCGAAAAAGAGTAGGGGTTTAACCCCGGCATCCTGGCCAAATCTGCCCACTGGCCTCTGTCCATCATGGCCTTCTAACCATCCCCATGTCATAATTGGCTTCATCTGTCTCCTCTCCACCAATCAACTGGTGTGTGGTGTGCGGTCTGGCGCAATATGGTAAGGAATTATTATTATTATTAAAATTCAAAGGTGTCAAAGGTGTTTATAGTGCCATTAAATAAATGGAATTAGTTTACTGAAAAATCTCATCTTGGTTTAAAGTAAAATTTATGCAAACAAAATCTTATTTGGGCTTTGAAATATGTTTTTAACTTGTTTTGTATGGTTACACTTTACAATAAGAATGTATTAGCTAATGTTAGTTAAGGCATTAGCAATCATGAATTGATATAATGCATCTGTTAACAATAAATACTTTGTTAATGATATTTCATGTTAGTAAAGAATCCACAAACATGAATAACATGCTAGTTGAAGCCGAGGTTTCCACTTTAACACGCCCAAATGAAAGACTCTACAAACATGATTTATCATTAACGAAACATTTGTAAATGGAATTAAACCTTAATGTGAAGTGTACACCACTCCAACGTGATCTCATTGTTAACATTTGTTCATGTTAATTAACGCATTAACTAATGTTTTAACTAATGCATTCATTAACACACTGATAATATATGTTTAGTTTAGATAATAGATTTTGCTGAATTAATGTGTTGTTCTTTGTTTGGTCATGTTATGTAATCCAAGAACAAATGCATTAGTGTATGTAAACATGAACTAATTAAGCTGTTAGTGTAAAGAGATGCATTAGAATATGAGAAACATTGACAAAGATTACGTAATGCTGAATAATAGCATTTATTCCCCATTGGTTCATGTCTTACAGTAATTAACATATTAATATATATATATATAGTTAACATTAATTAAGATTATGTAATGCTATACAGATGTGTTGTTCGCAGTTAATGCATGTTCACTAATCCTTATATGCATCCTTGTTTTTGCATAAGTTATGGATCTGTCGTTGTAAATGCATCATACTTTTCTGAAGTGCTTCCTGCTTCAAACACAACGTAAAGTGTATTATCTTCTACACTTTCACAATATCACAGTTTAGTTTACATATAAAGAAGGCTATATTTACAAGAAAACAAACATCACATTTGTAAACCCGTTTTTTCCGCATACACGTCTCGTTTGAGAGAAGAAAAATCCCACTTAACCGGCCTTCCCGCCCCTGTTGTCTTTAAAAACTGATCCTGAGTCAGTTCTTTCCTGTCATATGCCTACGTCTATAACCACTGTGAACTATAACAGCGGGTCTGAGAACAGAACAAGAGGCGGACACAATATCGGGTGTGGAGGCGAGCCATGCACTTCGTGGTCTCTTGTGATTGGTCGAGGGCGTGAGCTGTGGACCAATCAGCGGCAGACATCTGTGCAGCCACGCGCTTTTCCCGAGCAACTGATAAACCGAGGGCAGCAGAGCGCGAGAGCGAGCGTGCGTGCGGGAGTCATTTCTTAAAAAAAATAATTAACGAAAATGCAAATTTCATTATTACGGTTTATTTGGGCTGCATTATTGGCACTGGCCGCCAATGCAGAAGTCTACTTAAACGAGCAGTTTCTGGATGGAGGTGAGTGAATTCTTAACTTGCGCGTCATGGTTGATTTGTAGGTCACAACATTTGTGGGAGACATTAAAATGGGTTTTTGAATAAATAATTAATTTAGTATTGTGTTTAATGTGACTTTTGGTATGTTTGGGCAGTGAATCGAATAACATATTGGCAGTATAGGTTTGCATTAGTTTCCCAGAGCAGAATTGAAACTATTCTGTCTTTCTTTCTGCACATTATATGTTTCAGTATTATATTATAGTTTAAGTAGTGCATGATGTTACATATTTGTTGACATTTATTTACTTTACTTGCTTATCTGATAGTTTTGTTAGCTATGAGCTTGTCTGTATGCTGCCAGCATGCTAAAAGTTGATAAATTAGCAGTTTAACAAAAATATACCATACATTTCTGTTCCAACAAAACAAACTAAAAGGTTTTGATGACTCATCTTGTACTCAGGGGTGTGGCCAAATGTGTAATCCAATGAAATAAAAAAAACAACTGTATTGAATGCTAAATGCCCCGCCCACTGAGACCCTCTGTAGCTGGGTTGTTGCTAGATCAGATACGGTTGTGGCCGGAAGTTAACGAGAATTATTTGCATTATTTATTCAATTTCCCATTTATTGTATTTTATTAACGTCTACCCCAACCCTAAACCCAACCGTCACTGTAATGTAAAAACAGTAGTTGTACAGAGTATTATCTTATTTATTAAATTACCCAATAAATTGTATTTTATTTATGCCTACCCCCACCCTAAACCCAACCGTCATAGTACTGTAGAAATATTAATTATTGTTATACAGTGTTACAAAAATTATGCTATATTGATGTGCGTATCCGCAGCTGTATCCTATCTAGACTTTACCTTGTAGCTGGATAGCAATAGCCATGAATCATGACTTGATCGTTTCTGTCATGTAAACTAAATCCTGTCGACTATTTATATAGTTTTATGGCATATCCCATGTAAGGACAATGCTTCGATTTCATGCATCGCCACATTTTATAGGTCATTATTTAATACCTTTTCTAATTTATTTATTTATTGGACAAGAAATGCATGCGTTTAGCACTTTATATTCAAGTAAATCTTCCATTTGCACATGCATTAAAGGAATTTGCAAGAACAGGAAGTTTTTGACCAGCATTAGGTTGCTCCACAAACTTCCTTGAATATCGCAATCATGTGTGTGGAATGTAAAACTCATAAATTCCATTCATTTCCTCTACAAGTTCATAGATAAAGTGCTAGACAGAAGTTAACAATGAGATGTTTTTAAATCATTGTGTTGTTTTATGTGCTCCTACCTTTATTATCTGAATTTGTAGATGCCTGGAGGAGTCGATGGGTGAATTCAGAGCACAAATCTGACTACGGGCAGTTTAAACTGACCGCTGGGAACTTCTATGGAGACGCTGAGAAAGATAAAGGTAAGCATTTGCATGTGTTTGGCTCATCCGGTCATTCAGCCAATTGCCAAATGATGACATATGTAACCCTGGACCCCAAAAGCAGTCTTATGTTGCATGGGTATATTTGTAGAAATTTATAGGACTCAACAATAGAATATAAAGTCAAAAAATATTGTAATATAAAATCTTAACAACAATATAATTATAACAATATAATTTGTATGGCAACAAAATCATATAAGTAGGGCTGCATGATACTGGAAAATATATGATATGCGTTATTGTTGTTAAGTGGTGCAATTATGATATTTTTTGCAATATATAATTTCACAAAAGCTACTTCATTTATATATGTAATAATACAAAAATAAGGGGTGGCGCAGTGGGTAGCGCTGTCACCTCACAGCGAGAAGGTCGCTGGTTCGAGCCTCGACTGGGTCAGTTAGCATTTCTGTGTGGAGTTTGCATGTTCTTCCCGTGTTGGCGTGGGTTTCCTCCGGGTGCTCCGGTTTCCACCACAAGTCCAAAGACATGCTGTATAGGTGAATTGGGTAGGCTAAATTGTCTGTAATGTATGTGTGTGAATGAGTGTGTGTGAATGTTTCCCAGTGATGGGTTGCAGCTGGAAGGGCATCCGCTGCATAAAACATATGCTGGATAAGTTGGCGGTTTATTCCGCTGTGGCGACCCCAGATTAATAAAGGGACTAAGCCGAAAAGAAAATGAATGAATGAATGAATACAAAAATAAATGGGTAATAGATCTAATTAAATTTAATTCAGGCGAAGAAAGGCGCAAACAATTCAATTTAAAACACTATGAATGAAAACCTCAGCAGATATTCTGACTAGTATTAACTGTTTTTTTTCTCTTTATTAGTATTTATTTTCAGCTCTAGGTTCACCTTCTAGCCAATAGCAGAAATGCACCTTTTAAGGAGGCGGGTTTAAAGATAGTACGGCCCCTACTTATCGGTCAAATTTAGATGAACAGCTAATGTATGCAACACACAAATGCTTTGCAATTTTAATTTATCGCACATGTCTGTGACGCATATATTGCACGTACTATTATCCCAATAACAATAATTTTTCGATATATGGTAAATCCCTAATATTAAGTAAAGATCAGTTATTGTAAATTTCCAAACTTAGTTTTTGATTAGAGCTTAAATTGGTCAATTTTTGTACCCTCACATTCCAGATATTCAAATAGTTGTATCTCAGTCAAATATTGTCCAATCATAACAAACCATACATCAATGGAAGCAAATTTATTTAGCTTTTTAGATGGAATAAATCTAAATTTGACCCTTATGCCTGGTTTTGTGGTCCAGAGTCACATACAGTTAAAGTCAGAATTATTAGCCCCCCTGTATATTTTCTTTCCCCAATTTCTGTTCAACGGAAAGAAGAATTTTTCAATACATTTCTAAACATAATAGTTTTAATAACTCATTTCTAATAACTGATTTCTTTTATCTTTGCCATGATGACAGCACATAATATTTGACTAGATGCTTTTTAAGATACTAGTTTTCAGCTTAAAATGACATTTAAAGGCTTAACTAGGTTAATTAGGCGAGTTAGGGTAATTAGGCAAGTCATTGTATAACAGTGGTTTGTTCTGTAGACAATCCAAAAACAAATATTGCTTAAGGGGGCTAATAATATTGAGCTTAAAATGGTTTTTTTTAAATTCAAAACTGCTTTTATTCTAGCCGAAATAAAACAAATAAGACTTTCTCCAGAAGAAAAAATATTATCGGAATTACTGTGAAAATTTCTTTGCTCCACTAAGTATCACTTGAGAAATATTTGAAAAAGAAGGAGGGCTATTAATTTTGACGTCAACTGTATTTGAGTTTTGCATCACTTTCATTATCACTTTGTCCACTGACAGGCCTGCAGACCAGTCAGGATGCCCGTTTCTACGCCACCTCTGCCCGCTTCGAGCCCTTTAGCAATGAGGGCAAAACACTGGTGATCCAGTTTACAGTCAAACACGAGCAGAAGATCGACTGCGGAGGCGGATACGTTAAAGTCTTCCCAGCTGATCTCAACCAGGCGGACATGCACGGCGACTCCCAGTATTACATCATGTTCGGTACATTGAGAAAAATTTTCTGGCTACCACCTATTTAAACAGACTCTTGTCCATTAAAATACAGACATGGACAAAATTGTTGCTACGCTTTAATTTTGTCCAGGCCAGTTTCATTAGTTTACCTTTTTTAAAGGGGACATATTATGCTTTATTAAGGGGTTTAAACACAGGCAGCAGTGTGTGAATATAAGCAGCTTTTAATGGTAAAAATGTATTAATTGTATTTGTTTATAATCAGACTTGATAAAAACAGTCTGCAGAAACACTTTGATTGACATCCTCCCTTTGTACGTGTCATCAGAGGGGGAAAGCCCCGCCCACTAGTGACCATCTCTCCCTCATTAGCATAGGATGTTAGTCTTGTTTTTGAATCTGCACTATGCTGACACACAGGCATTTGTAGCTCCACCCTCTTTTGAAGAGCACAATCTCATTTGAATTTCAAAAAGCCTCAAAGGGCCAGTTATAAAACATTATTTGTGTGATATTTTGAGCTGAAACCTCACACACACACTCTAGGGACATCAGGGACTTATTTTAGATAAAATAGGGCATGATAGGTCCCGTGTAATGTTTTTGTTGAACCACAATTCAAAGGCAATATCGGATTTTCATTAGTTCATTTTCAGTCATTTTTGATTAATCATTACTTTTTAAAGTTATTTCAGCAACCACAGAGGGTTTTTCTTTGTTCAATGGAAGGGTACCAACAATTATGTCCACGTCTGTATATGATTTAATGACATTTAATGATGTCTGCATCAAATTAGATTTTAAAATAGTGGCTTTATATACAAAGTGAAAGTTAAGTGTTTCAAATAAATCAAATTAAACATCTAAATATAAGTCAAATAATTGTCATTCAGCAAAAAATGCACAAATTTTTAATAATGTACTTAAAATATTAGGTACACGTATATTAATGTATTAACCCTTTAACTACCCCACCAAGAAAAAAATCCTAATGTCACTAGTTAACACACTCAATGCACTTTTTTTCAACACATCCCATAATTTCTAAAATATTAACCCTTTACCAAATGGTTAATATGCTGGTTTATGGTAAAAGTATCGGACTTAATACATATACTATGAAAAATCTGAAAATATGAAGTGTAAGACCAATTTATTTAAAAAATATATTCAAAACAAAACATTTTTGAATACTAAATCATCTTTATTTTTTGAAGTATGCCATAAAATATTTCAGATTCTCATTTAACATATTTTCTTGAACATATACAATAACCAAAATCAAGTGTAGTAGTGAAACAGGATTTTTGTTTTATTTAATTTTTTTGTAAACCAACAATGCTGTGTGTGTGAGCCATTATTTAAAAAAGTCATTCTTTAAATGACTTTAACGGTCATTATTTAAAACAGTAAAAACATGGTCAACCGTTTGGTAGAGGGGCAGTCAAAGGGTTAATTTTAATAAGCATATGTTTAAAAAAAAAAGGATTACAATTGTTTTTTATTTTTGTTATAACGTGGCTTTTTTAACTACTGAGTAATATTTATTACATTTAATTGAATATATGGTGGTTAGGTTTAGTTACATTTAATTATGTATAATTAATTGTAATTACCATAGTAAGTACTGAACCTGTGTAAAAAGGACAGTTTAAAATAAAGTGTTGCCAAAATAAGTGATCCTATTAAATTAAATGATTAAAAACTTAATATTTTTTAACAAATAGATAAAAATTGGTGTTTCGAGGGTTTAAAAATGAAAAACCAAAACGGCATTTTAATATTTTTTCTCTTACAACCCTAAATCAGAAAAACTTGGGACAGTATGGAAAACGGAAATAAAAAAGAAAGTAGTGATTTGACTGGCCTGCCTGCAGTCCCGACCTGTCTCCAATAGAGATGCTCATTTTTTTTGTCATATAAACTATTATTTTACTTATCGTGTGCCTTCTTCTGTAATTATGATAAAAATTTATGATAATATATAATTGTTGCACACATTTTAATTATTGTATATGTATTACACTTTTAATGTTTTTGACCCATTTGACTTATTTGTCTTTGACCAATAAAGGCTTTATCTTACAAAATGGGCATTTATTTATGTTTTTTGTTTATATAATCTCAACAGGGCCTGATATCTGTGGCTACAGCACTAAAAAGGTTCACGTCATCTTCAACTATAAGGGCCAGAACCACCTCATCAAGAAAGATATCAAATGCAAGGTCAGTTCTTGTTAAATTTTGACATTACTTTCACTTTCCAGGTTTAAAATAAAACTTTTATTCTGCAAAATCTTCAATTTAATACACCAAATTTGACACATGGACATTCACACTGTTATTGAAATAAATGAAAACAGCATTGAGTCTGATTGATTGTAGGGTTGTCACGATACTGGAATTCGGTACCAATCGGTACTGAAATTTTAAAAACATCCATTTCCCGCTAACATTTGAGCGCTGTTGAGTGTGTTCTTAAACACCGCTGATTGGCCATTGTGTTCATGTGCTCAACAGAAATGACTGTGATTGGCCGTGAAGGTCATCAGTTCACCGAATTCACCGCTATTTACAGAGTGTAACCACAGATACAGGGACACTGGATCGGTGAAGATCAGCTGGTCTGTTTATAAGCTGACATACGAGAGATCCGCTGATAATCGACTGATCTTCGCAGCTTTAAAACACTCCAGTTAATCTTTCCATTAAACATAAAAATATACAGGGGGGCTAGTAATTCAGGAGGGCTAATAATTCTGCCTTCAACTGTATATAAACAGTGATTGATATTTGAGATAATTTTTAAAGCTCGTTGTCTAACTGAACTCTTTCTTTCTTTTTTTTTCTCCAGGATGATGAACTGACTCACCTGTACACATTGATCTTGAATCCGGATCAGACTTACGAGGTTAAGATTGATAATGAGAAGGTGGAGTCCGGCTCTCTGGAGGAGGACTGGGATTTCTTGCCTCCAAAGAAGATCAAGGACCCCGAAGCCAAAAAACCAGAGGACTGGGACGACCGGGCCAAGATTGATGACGAGACCGACACCAAACCTGAGGTTCGATTCTGCTTAATGATCTGGTTTCTTTTCGCTAATGAAGTGTATTGTATTTAGTAGGGGTATACGATGTTGACAGAAAAATCATGTGGACAATCATTGTGATGACTCTAATTAAAAAAGTTGTCTTTGTTTAGTGTAAATAAATATGACACTAAAACTGCTAGTAGCATTTATGTCAAAATCAGATTCGTTTAGGAATGAGACCAGGCTATGTTGTAATGTTGACCAATGGATCATTGAATCAATGACTCAAATGACTCATTAAAAAGTAGATTAGTTCAGGAATTAATGTCCATGTGGTGATGAGGGACTCATTGAATCTGTCGTTCAAATGATTTGTTATAAAAGGCAGATTCATTCAGAAATGAAGCAGGTGATTCTTTATGAATGGATCATTGAATCAATGACTCAAATGATTAATTCAAAAGCAGATTAGTTCAGGAATTAAACAAATCCATATCATAATGGCGACAAGTCCATGTCGTAATAAATGACTCGCTGAATCTTTCATTCAGATGATTTGTTATAAAAGGCTGATTCATTCAGAAATGAAGCAGGTGATTCTTTATGAATGGATAATTGAATCAATGGCTCAAATGATTAAATCAAAAGCAGATTACTTCAGGAATTAAATAAGTCTATGTCATAATGGTGATAAGTCCATGTTGTAATGAGTGACTCGCTGAATCTTTCATTCAAATGATTTGTTAAAAAAGGCTAATTTATTTAGAAATGAAGCAGGTGACTCGTTATGAATGGATCACTGAATCAATGACTCATACATAAGCAGATTGGTTCAGGAATTAAACAAACCCATGTCATAATGACGACAAGTCCGTGCCATAATGAGTGACTCGCTGAATTTTTCATTTAAATGATTTGTTAAAAAGGCTGATTCATTCAGAAATGAAGCAAGTGACTCTTTATAAATGGATCATTGAATCAAAAAGTAGATTAGCTCAGGAATTAAACAAGTCCATGTCGTAATGAGTGACTCACTGAATCTTTCATTCAAATGAATTGTTAAAAAAGGCTGATTCGTTCAGTAATGAAGCAGGTGACTCTATGAATGGTTAATTTAACCACGACTTAAATGTTAGATTCAAAAACAGATTAATTCAGGGATGAAACAACACAGTGGTGCTCTGCTTTGTTCAAGCTTTGTTTAAAATATTTTTAAATGGTGAATCCAAAGAAGCAGACAAAATTATCCAAAGTGTAATTCACCAGCATTAACGTCTTGTTTGATCTACCTATTGCTGTCATATACAGTACTTTTGCTTGCTTGTCATATTACTGAACTAAATATTATAAATAAACCTATAATTTTTGCGAAAATATTTTTTTGCTTAATGAGTGACAGTTTAAATGGTTAAAACAACAGTAATATTATAGACGTAAATGGCGGAGAAGTAAACCCTGCTTTCTGACATTATCAGGACTGGGATAAGCCTGAGAATATTCCCGATCCTGATGCTAAGAAGCCAGAAGACTGGGATGAGGATATGGATGGAGAGTGGGAGCCTGCCATGATCCCTAACCCAGAGTACAAGGTACAGATTTACATGCTACAAAAAGTAAAAATTTATTATTCTTGCTCATTGATTCCAGACTATGATTGTATTATTGTTGTGTAATGTCGCAGGGCGAGTGGAAACCCAAACAGATCGACAACCCGAACTACAAGGGCGCCTGGGTGCATCCTGAAATCGATAACCCAGAACACGTTGCTGATGACCAGATTTACAAATTCGACAATATTGGAGTCCTTGGGCTGGATCTCTGGCAGGTAAGAAAGCTTTACATGTATGATTTGTTAATTGTTTTGTTTTCTTTGGTAAAAGTCCTGTTTACATTTACAGTGCTCAACATAACTGAGTACTCCCCATTTTGAAAAAGAATATTTGTATCCATTTCTCAGTGAATATACAGTTGCAATCAGAATTATTAAACCCCCTTTGAATTTTTTTTCTTTTTTAAATATTTCCCAAATGATGTTTAACAGAGCAAGGAAATTTTCACAGTATGTCTGATCATATTTTTTCTTCTGGAGAAAGTCTTATTTGTTTTATTTCGGCTAGAATAAAAGCAGTTTAAAAAATATTTTAAGACCATTTTAAGGTCAAAATTGTTAGCCCCATCAAGCTATATTTTCTTCGATTGTCTACAGAACAAACCATCGTTATACAATGACTTGCCTAATTACCCTATCCTGCCTAGTTAACCTAATTAACCTAGTTAAACCTTTAAATGTCACTTTAAGCTGTATAGAAGTGTCTTGAAAAATATCTAGTCAAATATTATTTACTGTCATCATGGCAAAGAGAAAAGAAATCAGTTATTAGAAATGAGTTATTAAAACTATTATGTTTAGAAATGTGTTGAAGAAAATCTTCTCTCCGTTGAACAGAAATTGGGGAAAAAAATAAACAGGGGGGCTAATAATTAAGGGGGGTTAATAATTCTGACTTCAACTGTAGATCTTATATTTTGGTGCATTTGAACAACACCGCTTTATTAAACAATATATTTATTAAAGTAATAATTTACAGGGCTTAAAGTATTCCGGCACAGTGCCGGATCTCCGGCGTGCGGCCATGAGGGAAAAAAAATATATATATTTTAGAGCCTGCACATGCGGTTTAATATTTTTGAGCCAATTTATTTCACCTACCAATCATATGAGAGGAACGCAGCTTTAATTAACGTTACAAGCCTATCAGAAGCAGAGAAGGGTGGGTCCTTGCAACAGTATGATTGACACCCATAAGTCAATGTCACATTAGCGCTGTCTGAGAAAAAAAAAAGGTAAGAAAGAGTGGTCATCCCTGCCGCTATATTGGTTCATATTAGCTGTCATTCACTCAAGGCTTTCCGCTGTCAGATGACAGGGAGCTTTTGTGACCGCGGGAAATGCAAACAGCTGAAGAGTGAAAAGTACGCAGGTTTGCAAACCCCACCTAAAGTTACAAATAATGGCGCCGATGACAGCGATCATGTGGTGAATGTTGATCCGCCAGCCGAGATCAAAGTGTTTTCGGAGATGCCCGAATCTCGATGCGTTGCATTCACTGCGTGTTCAGCGCAAATGTCTGCTAAATGTAAAATCTAACACTGTATACTTCATCGCCAAAGAACCTTTACTAAGTTTAAACTGAAACTGCGGCTCATAACAAAGAACAGTATTGCGCCCGTGGTTATCGCGAGAATCCTGCTCCGCCCCGCTCATATATTGGGTCGGCTGACTCGCCTGCATTTCCACAAACACAGAAAAATGAAAATCAGCGCATAACGAGAATGAGCATTTAAAATGACACAAACCGAAACCAAAACTTTTAAAGAGTGGCAGAAGTTAGACTTTTCTGACTTCCTTTTGACCATTCTTTCTTGAGATGTATATTATTTTTCTATTTAATTACTGATGACTGCTTTGCAGCTTTCAGCCTTGAATTAAATGATTTATTATAATCTTTCGTTTGTTTTGTAGAAGAAATATTATTTATTAAATTGACATGCATATAAAAACAATAGTACCAAAAAATATATATTTTTACTGCAATGCTTCATTTTTGTTTGATGCAAGCCATAAATGTATTTTTCATAAAGTAACAGTAGGACTTTTTATAGCACATAACTCACATTCAAGAACATTCAAGGCAGCATGATAATGAGAAATGTAATTCATTGTTAGTATTATTGTCATCATCGTCATTAATATTTGATAATTATTAGACATTCATTTTGGAATTATTGGACAAATATCAATAAGTCATTACAACATTAGTTAGATAGTTGTTTCTGTTTTTTGTTAGTCCTAATTGATGTTGTTTTCAAATACAATAAATCCCTTAATACACAAGTTGCAGTGGTGCTCATTCATTTTTGGTGGGTGCTCCTAAATTTTTTCTGGTGCTCCTAAATATTTAAAGTTGGGAGCACCAGTGCTATCAAGTAAAAAAGTTCATTTCAAACCCTGACACACAGAATCTATCAGCACAGTTTCCGGGCTGAGAACGGTTTGTAATCGAGCCGCACCGTTCCAGGCTCAGTGGAGAAACAACTGTAACCGTACCGAACTGTTCTTAGAAGAGTGGCTATTGACATTGATGGCATATATGACATTGATTAAAATTTATGGACAAAGGTCCATTGTGACAAATTGATTAATCCCTCTGCTTTACTTAAATGTATATGTTATCTGCAATATGTTATTCCATTTGGAAAGATATTTCATTTACGCCACTACAGTTGCAGCTCTAAGTCGTGCTGGCATTAAAATTTTTCTCAAAGGTATTAAAAAAGGTATTAAATTCAACTTAAGAAGTTCTGTATCTACCCTGTTTAAGCACTTTAAGCACTTGTTATTGTTTAGAAGAAAGCACTTTATTTGACGTACTTTTAAATAATAATGGTGCAAAGCATAATTATTTTCTCAGTTTACCAGTTTTTTAAGCACTTTAAATTCTTGTTACTTTATTTTTGTTATTATCGTCAATATTTGAAGTAAGTCCTTCTGTGCAGTTTCTTTCCAAACACCCCCCCACCCCCCCAAAACAAAGTTCAGGCTCAGGATTTTTTTTTTTTTACTTTAACCCCTGAATTTAGTCACCAAACGTCTTTAGAAATAGAAAGATAATGCATTTAAATTAATACATTTGACAAATTTAAATGCATAAAAAATTACAAACTACAAAATTTTTGATATTTTTTTGTTTCTTGAATTTTCCTTGAATTTGTTATTTTTTATTTTTATTTTTTATATTTTTCCCTAACATACACATTTGGGCTACTAATTGGACTGTTATCATAAGTTATTTAGTTAGATTAGCTCCAGATTTGGCTTCAGTACTGACTAATTTAATTTATATGCACTAAGACATATAAGACTCGTCTGCAGTGACAGACGAGTCTTCGCTGACGTCCAGCGTTCACCAGCCTCCGGCGCCTAGACTGCAGCTCTGCACAAGACGTTTGGCCATAGGAGAAATGGTCGTGCCCAACTGAGCCTGGTTTCTCTCAAGGTTTTTTTCCTTCACTTTCGCAAATTGGTGAAGTTCGTTCCTCGCCGCTGTCGCCACTGGCTTGCATGGCACTCTTCAGTGTTTGGACTCTTAGCAGTGAAAATTAAACCACACTGAACTGAACTGAACTTAAACTCTAAAAACTGAACGGACACCATTTCAATTCACTATAATCTTCTATGTGAAGCTGCTTTGACACAATCTACATTGTAAAAGCGCTA
>CAIGQV010018314.1:5017433-5052262 GCA_903798115.1 Danio jaintianensis | reverse complement strand
TTATTATTATTATTATTATTATTATTATTATTATTATTATTATTATTATTATTATTAATAATAATAATAATAATTCCTGTAAATTCCCCAAAAGTTTTCAAATTGGAAAATATGCCAACATTTCCCAGATGAAGTTCCTGTAGAAACTTTCCGGAAATTTACCAGAAAATGTCTCTATTATTAAATTTAGTTTAATAAAAAAAATTGAGATATTTATTAAACTACATATCTCATAGTACACATGCTATTCAGATAAAATATAGAATTTTTCATTTCAGATATCCCAAAAAATGTAATATTTTATTCGAATAGCATGTGCACTAATAGATGTGTAGTGTAATAAAAACTGTTGCTGATGTTGACCGTTAATCTCTTTTATTTGCATGCTGATTTGATTTGTAAGTCAGTCTGGATAAAAACATCCAGTAAATCAGTATATGTAAATGTCTGTTTCTGCTTGTTTTCCAGAGGGATGCTGGCAGTCCATCGCTGAATATCACCGGCTCTTCTGCTGATTCCAGCTGGACAGTGAAGGTATAAAGATTCATTCATTCATTTTCCTTCAGCTTAGTCCCTTTATTCATCAGGAGTCGCCACAGCGGAATGAACCGCCAACTTATCCAGCATATGTTTTACGCAGCGGATGCCCTTTCAGCTGCAACCCAGTACTGGGAAACACCCATACACTCTCACATTCACACACACTCATACTAGTCCAATTTAGTTTATTTAATTCACCTATAGCGCATGTGTTTGGACTGGGGGAACTGGAGCACCCGGAGGAAACCCACGCCAACACGGGGAGAACATGCAAACGCCACACAGAAACGCCAACTGACCAAGCCGGGGCTCGAACCAGCGACCTTCTTGCTGTGAGGCGACAGTGCTAACCACTGAGCCACCGTGTCACCCTCTGTTAAACATTATTTAGGAAATATTTTTTTAAAAGCTGTGTTTAGTCTGATAAAACAGCACTGCTAATTCCCCACATGATCAGTATTTCCAACTCCCGTGATTCCACACTCATAATCAAATTAGGCCTTTGTTTGTTGCGAATATGCGTCATCTAGTGGCCAAACGTACATACTATGCCTTTGAATAGTAACATCATACTTCATTATCTCCTTTTCATTGTGTTTTCCTTCATTAGCTGGAAGATAAAGCAAAGTATGATGGGATATTTGAGAGTCTGTCTCCAATTGGTGGGCTGCTGTCGGGTGATAAAGTGAAACCAGTCCTCATGAACTCAAACCTGCCTCTGGATGTGCTTGGAAAGGTGAATGTTTTTTTTCTGCTGTAGTGTACATACATCTGTTGTCTAATTTAAATTGTATAATAAGTCCATAGTAAGTATATTATATCATATCATGCTTGTATAATCTTAGTAGTTATCTACCCAGCTTATTCATATTCATATTCACATTGATTTCTTTTATCTTTGCCATGATGACAGCACATAATATTTGACTAGATATTTTTCAAGATACTAGTATTCAGCTTAAAGTGACATTTAAAGGCTTCACTAGGTTAATTAGGCAAGTTAGGGTAATTAGGCAAGTCATTGTATAACAGTGGTTTGTTCTCTAGACAATACAAAAAGGCATATTAAAAAAAATTGAAGGGCGAATAATATAAATATTATTTATCCTTGCTGCACTTACTGCTTATATTTGCACTCTGGTTAGATGCTAACAGCATTGCGTTACTCTGTACTCTACATGTGTAATTATAGTAAAGTTAAAACTAATCTAATCAAATTTTATACTAAGCAGCAAAACTGTTTTTAACATTGATAATCATACGTACTGTAATGTTTATTAAAGAGATAGTTCACCTAAAAATTAAAATATATTCACTATTTTCACCCTCAAGTGGTTCCAGACCTTTAAGAGTTTCTTTCTTCTGTTGAACACAAAGAAGATATTTTGAAGAATGCCAAAAACCTGTAACCATTGACTTCCATAGTAGGAAAAACAAATACTATGGAAGTCAATGGTTACCGGTTTCTAGCTTTCTTCAACAGAAACTCATAAAGTTAATGATGACAGAATTTTTTTTAATTTTTGGATGAACTATCTCTTTAAATCAGCATCTCCTCATGGCTGCATTAAGTGTTTAAGCATGGCTTTGCATTCATATGAAGTAGTTTATATGAGCAATATCACACGAGTTGCAGTGCGATATGGCTGTATATCAGCACTGGTGGGAGGCGTGCATTAGTGTCCCACCAGTGCTGATATACAGCCATATCGCACTGCTACGAGTGTGATATTGCGTTTATACAACAGTTCGACGGCATAATCGTGTGTATAAAAAAGAAAATCAAACACGGAGAGTCTAAAAACCCTTTTGTATTAGGAACTACTTTCTTCCGCCATTCATTCACATCTGCAGCTGACGTCAGAACAGACGAAGCCGTTACTGATTCACCAACGTCACTTTAGAGCTTATTTGAATGATTCTCTAGCGTAAGTGATGACAAAACAGGTGATTTTGCTGACATATTAAGATTATAAGGCTGAACGTGACATGAAATGCCATCCATCTACAGATATATCTCCCAAGATTATTAGTCTACAGTATTTCTGTGTTGCAATCGGGATATCACAATAATTAACCCTGAAAAAAGCAGCGCAATCACTACCAGATTGCTCTTGTGTTTGCGATAAGGAAAAACGCTAAACACATGCGGGCATTTCTTCTTTCTTTCTGCCAACACAACACACATTACTGATATGCGAGTCCCATCTCACACTCAATACACTACAATTATATGGTATAAATACAGCACTACAACACACAAATGAGAGATCGACTTAGAATATCACTTACCAGTTTAATAATGACTTGATCAGTTGTCGTTAGAAATTACGCTGTTTTAATCTTCTAAGGGTTTATTATGCGGTCCTGTCGCCATCTTGTGGATAGACAACATCAACCGTCTTTGGTCTACTCAGTATGACAGGCTAATAATGGCTGCCGACACGCTGTCTCTCAGAAATTATAAATATTTTAAAATAGGCACTATCCTTATAAATAAACTGCATAGTTGCAATCTAAACAACTACATTCTCCACTAAAAAAGCCTCAAAAGTACAGTAAGTTGCCCAAAAGGAGCAATATTTGTCAAACTGTCCTCAGCTTGTTGCTGTATGTGGGCGGAGTAATACACAAGGGTGAAGAGGCGGGTCGAGTGCTGTTACTGGCGAAATATTGCACGGCTATTAGCCAATCAGATTCAAGAACCAGACAGAACTGTTGTATAAATATATATATAAATTGTGCTGTCATCACAGTAAAAATAAATTTTAAAATATATATATAAATTGTAATTCATTTTTAATGTATTAATATATTTATTTTATGATACATTTTTATATTATGTATATTTAATACATGAATATATTTCAATTTAAATTGTAATAGTATTTTTTATTATTGATGTATTTTGTTGTAATTTATTATTGTTAATAAGTAAATGTTCTCCAAATTTTAAAAACATACTGACCTCAAACGTTTGAACGGTAATGTGTATATACTCCATACACAAACATAAAAATAAAGTTTTAACGCGCTAACATATATTTTTTCCAAAATTCAGACCAATGCAGAGCATAGAAGATACAACAAAATCCTTATATTTAACCTGTTTAAAGTTGTTGTTGTTGTTTAATAAATGAATATACAGTATTATTTTTATCTCTATTATCTTTGTAGATTTGGGATCTCAGTGATATTGACAAAGATGGAAGCTTGGATAAAGATGAGTTTTCAGTGGTGAGTCAATCGATGCATCAAACAGAATCTGCTTTTATTAGTAGTTTATTGCTCAGGGTTATCAGTGTAATCAAACCTCTGAAACTAAATGCAAGAGTAAAGCATCAAAACAACAAAAGTGTAACGTAACTTAATATATATTTTTGGTACATTAAAAATGTGCCCTGTTATTAATAATAGCTGTCTGTCTGTCTTTGTGTCTCTGTGTGTGTGTCTGTTTGTTTGTTAGTTTGACATGGACATCAAAGTTACGCTGGACAACCAATATGCATTTGTTTAAGTGGTGCTAGTTTTCAACTCAATAATTACAATAATTTTTAATAACAAAAACAATAATTAGGCTGCACGGTGGTGCAGTGGGTAGCACGTTCGCCTCACAGCAAGAAGGTTGCTGGTTCGAGCCTCGGCTGGGTCAGTTGGCATTTCTGTGTGGAGTTTGCATGTTCTCCCCGTGTTTGTGTGGGTTTCCTCCGGGTGCTCCGGTTTCCCCCACAGTCTAAAGACATGTGGTATAGGTGAATTGGGTAAGCTAAATTGTCCGTAGTGTATGAGTGTGAATGAAAATGTATGGATGTTTCCCAGTGATGGGTTGCAGCTGGAAGGGCATCCGCTGCGTAAAACATATGCTGGATAAGTTGGCGGTTCATTCCGCTGTGGCGACCCCAGATTAATAAAGGGACTAAGCCGAAAAGAAAATGAATGAATGAATGAATGAAAACAATAATTAAAATTACAATGCGTCAAAAAATTATGTTCAAAAGGACAGTATACATACACACGATTATGATTTATTTATTTTTTTTTACATACAAAAGCTATAAAGGCAGCATAATCAAACAACAAATTAATAATACAGCTGTTTTGTTTTAACTACTTTTTAAACCGAAAAAAAAAAAAAAAATGTACTCACTATTTACTGTCCCTCAAGTGGATCCTGACCATTATTAGTTACTTTATTCTGTTTAACACATTCATTCATTCATTAATTTTCTTTTCGGCTTACTCCCTTTATTAATCCGGGGTTGCCACAGCGGAATGAACCGCCAACTTATCCAGCATATGTTTTACGCAGCGGATGCCCTTCCAGCTGCAACCCATCACCGGGAAACACCCATACACTCCCATTCACACACATACTCTATGGACAATTTAGCTTACCCAATTCACCTATAGCGAATGTGTTTGTACTTTGGGGGACACCGGACCACCCGGAGGAAACCCACGCCAACATGGGGAGAACATGCAAACTCCACACAGAAATGCCAACTGACCCAGCCGAGACTCGAACCAGCGACCTTCCTTCTGCTGCCCTGTTGAACACACATGAAGATATTTTGAAGAATGTTGGAAATCTGTAACCATTCACTTTCATATTTGGGAAAAAAAATGCTAAAGATGTCAATGTTTCCAGGTTTCCAGCTTTCTTTAAAATATCTTCCTTTGTGTTCAACAAAAGAAACAGGTTTAGAACAAATCAAGAGTGAGTAAATTATGACAGAATTAATTTTGTTTTAGGTGAACTATACCTTTAAGTACTCCATTCCTACTGCTCATTTTATTTAATTTAATTTTATTTTATTTTATTTGCCTCTTGCAGGCGATGCACCTGGTCTGTTTGCCATGGACATCACAATTACACTGGATAACCCATATGCATTTGTTATAGCAGACTTGCTAATTTTCAACACCTTTCCAAGGGAGGCTTGTTGTTTAAAAGACATTTAAAATAATAATAATAATAATTGTACAAATTACAATACATCAAAAATATATAAAACTCAATATACATACGTATACATACACACATAATTACAGATTATTATTTTAGGTCAATAAATATATTGTGGAAAAATAAATATTACTTTAAGTACTCATGTTTCCAGTGCTCATTTTATTGAATTGTTTGCCTCTTGCAGGCGATGCACCTGGTTTACGCCGCCAGGGAGAAGGAGCCTGTGCCGTCCAGCCTTCCGACGTCTCTTATCCCTCCATCCAAGCGTAAGAAGATAGCAGGTGCTCTTCCGGGATCCGTTCCTGTTCTTCCCTCCAGTCCATTCCTCCTCAAGGAGAACCTGCGGCCCACGCCGGCGCTTTCCAAGAGTCCTCTGGGCAGCAGCACAAATCTATCTCCATCAAACTCATTTAAGCGCTCCACCCCGACTCCACCACAAACACAAACACAGGTAAACACGCTTGTGCAAACCTGAAAATCCTGAACTAATACCAGTCCAACTGCGTTCTCATAAGGTCTTTAAGGCAGAGTGCAAATTATAGGGGTGTTTGGGGGGGATTGGCCCCCCTAATTAACGCTTGATCCCCCCTGAAGGATGTCAAAACAAGATGTATGGGTTGATGAGAAATGGTTTTCTCTGATCTGTATCTTAAATAATAATATTAATAATTAAAATGATAGATGATATAAATATACATTTGATCCACCCCTATAACGGTTCAAACCATTGTGAATGCATAATCGTGCTAATCAGTCTGTGTGAGGAAAAAATCATTCAAAAGTCAGAAACCAGCAGATTTAGAGCACCGATAGACACCGTAAGTGTTCACAAGACACTTTTGTTGTAAAACAGGTGTTTATATGTACATATAGCCTAAAAGTAAAGTAAAATTAGACGATTAGTTTGTACAGTTTGACCTACAGTAACCTCTGAAATAGCTCATCAGAGGTTACTGTAGGTCAGAATGCATTAAATATCCCTCAAAACGCTGAAAACTTGGATACATTTTATTAATAAATTATATGTAATTCAAATAGATACTTCAATTTGATTGGCTGAAGTGTGTATTACACAAATAAACATTACAGAACCACCCAATCATTAATGTATAATTCGAACCCTGCTTAAAGGAATAGTTCACCCAAAAATAAAAATCGGTCATTATTTACTCACCCTTTACTTCTTTCAAACATTTATGAGTTTCTTTCTTTTTGTAAACACAAAAGAAGATATTTTGAATAATGTTGGAAAACATGTATACATTGACTTCCATAGTATTTGTTTTTTCTACTATGGAAGTCAATAGTTACTGGTTTTCAGCTTTCGTCAAAATATTTTCTTTAGTGTTCAACAGAAGAAAGAAACTCTAAAAGGTCTGGAACAAATTGAGGATGAGTAAAAAGTGAGTAAATTATCATTTTTTGGGTGAACTATGCCTTTAAATGTAACATTTCAGTCTGCTGATCGGATATATATATACTGTGATGACAAAACAGGTGATTTTGCTGACATATTAAGATTATAAGGCTGAACGTGACATGAAATGCCATCCATCTACAGATATATCTCCCAAGATTATTACAGTCTACAGTATTTCTGTGTTGCAATCGGGATATCAAAATAATTAACCCCGAAAAAAGCAGCGCAATCACTACCAGATTGCTCTTGTGTTTGCGATAAGGAAAAACGCTAAACACATGCGGGCATTTCTTCTTTCTTTCTGCCAACATACTGTAGAAAGTCACAGCATTTTTAAGAAAACAATATCCAATGAATATCACTAATGCAAACCAATCACCATGTGTAGTATAACAAGCAATCATGATTTCAACACAAAACACCCTTTATCTATCATCAAAAAACCAAGGATTATTATTTTTTATTTCAATTCATCTTTATTTCTATAGCGCTTTTACAATGTAGTAAATTGAAACTGTCAGTCCAGGTTTCAGAGTTGAAGTTCAGTTTAGTTCAGTTCAGTGTGGTTTAATTTTCACTGCTGAAAGTCCAAACACTGAAGAGCAAATCCATTGATGCGCAGCTTCATGTCCCAAACAAGCAAGCCAGTGGCGACAGCGGCGAGGAACAAACTTCACCAGCTGACAAAAGTGAAGGAAAAAAAACCTTGAGAGAAACCAGGCTCAGTTGGGCACGACCATTACTCCTATGGCCAAACGTCCTGTGCAGAGCTGCTGTCTAGGCACCAGAGGCTGAAGAACCCTAGACGTCCAATGTGGAGAAGCTGCAGGTGTGAGTAGGTCACCGGCGGGTGTTTAGGCTGGCCCACGGGATCAGTGCAGAGACTTGTCTGTCACTGGGTCTTTCAGGAATCAGTCTCATGCTCTCCGCTCCTCCATGACCACCACAGCATCTGCTCAGGATACGGCCTGGTCCAGGATTATGGAAACCTCGGGAATAATGAAAAACAGACTAACATAAGCGTAGATGCCGTTCAAATTATAATATCTTTTGGGAAGTGTTCCCAGCTCCGGTTGCCCTAAATAATACAGACTAACAATCCTTTAGAGTATTTGGATTTCAAAAGCATTTGTGTTTTATGTGTATGCTAATGCAAAGAGATGTGTCTTTAATCTAGTTTTAAACTGACGGAGTCTGTCTGCTTCCCGAACTGTGCTAGGAAGGCTGTTCCAGAGTTTAGGTGCCAGATATGAGTAAGATCTACAGCCTACAGTTGATTTTGATATTCTGGGAATAATCAGTTGTCCAGAATTAATTTATCTAAATATTCGATAAAGCGTGTTTTTTGAGTCATTGCATGCGAGTCGTTATGCATGATGGGCCGCGCATATAAAAAGTAACGTCATATTTCTGACAGCATAACATTTAACGATTTTTCATTTAAAATCTGCATATGATAAATGATTTGCATCAGGTTTGGTTTTGCCTTGCATTTTAATACACTTTATAAGGTGTTGCAAATTAAATGTTCTAATCATACAATAATAGAAAAAGTTTTTTACGTAGAATTTAGAAATATAATAGTGATTTACCAATAATACAGACTCTACTTGCCCTCCTGATGTGTTTTCTTACTGAGAAATTTTCTGGATTTGTGGTTCATGTCTGTTCATCCCATAAATATGATCTTTCCAAGATGTATGGACATTGCATTGTAGGATACATTAAATGGTGCACTATAGTTTTTGAATAATGCAAATAGTAAATTCACAATCACAAACAAAATGCTCATTGCAACATTAATATGCATTGAGTGCTCTTCCAAACATCCCCTATACAGTTGAAGTCAAAATTATTCGCCCTCCTGTAATTTTTTTTTTCTTTTTCAAATATTTCCCAAATGATGTTTAACAGATTCAGGAATTTTTCACAGTATTTCCTATAATATTTTTTCTTCTGGAGAAAGTCTTATTTGTTTTATTTTGTCTAGAATAAAAGCAGTTTTAAATTTTTTTAAAAGACATTTTAAGGTCAATATTATTATCCCCCTTATGCAATATTTGTTTTAGATTGTCTACAGAACAAACCACTGTTATACAATGACTTGCCTAAATACCCAAACTTGCCTAAATAATGTAGTTAAGCCTTTAAATGTCACTTTAAGCTGAATACTAGTATCTTGAAAAATATCTAGTCAAATATTATGTGCTGTCATCATGGCAAAGATAAAAGAAATCAGTTATTAGAAATGAGTTATTAAAACTATTATGTTTAGAAATGTGTTGAAAAATCTTCTCTCTGTTAAACAGAAATTGAGTGGGCTAATAATTCAGGAGGGCTAATAATTCTGACTTCAACTGTATGTGTGTGTTTGCAGGCATCGTCTGATCTCTGGGTGGTGCCGGCAGATGACAGAGAGCAGTATGAGGAGATCTTTGAACTGGCAGACTCTGATTTCGATGGGATGGTTGGAGGAGGTGAAGTCAAGGACATTTTCATGAACTCTCGGCTGCCGCAGAGCGTTCTGGCACACATATGGTGAGACACTGACGCCGTGTGTGCAGGGGTCTTAAAAATACATTCACGCTTCTTGAAAGTACTTGCATTTCAGACATATGATATGAAGTCTTATTTGTTTTATTTCGGCTAGAATAAAAGCAGTTTTTAATGTTTTAAAAATTTTAAGGTCAATATTATTAGCCCCCTTAAGCAATATTTGTTTTGGATTGTCTACAGAACAAACCACTGTTATACAATGACTTGCCTAATTACCCTATAACTTTACCCTAATTAGCCTAGTTAAGCCTTTAAATGTCACTTTAAGCTGAATACTAGTGTCTTGAAAAATATCTAGTCAAATATTATGTGCTGTCATCATGGCAAAGATAAAAGAAATCAGTTATTAGAAATGAGTTACTAAAACTATTATGTTTAGAAAATCTTCTCTCCGTTAAACAGAAATTGGGAAAAGAAATATACAGGAGGGCTAATAATTCTGACTTTAACTCTGTCTCGTTGTAGGAGATTCCAGCACAATATTAGGACACCACATGGCAATATTTTTAATTATAGTTAATTATGAATATTAGGACAATACCATATGAGCTGCTCTTAAATAGACTTTCAGAAACCCTGCAAGCAAATTAAAATTGATTTATAGTATTTAAAACAAAATCTTTAATTGGTGCTTGTGCTTTGTAGGTCGCTGGCAGACACTAAGGGCACCGGCAAACTCACCAAAGAGCAGTTTTGTCTGGCGATGCATTTGATTCAGGAGAGGGTTAAAGGAGTGGATCCTCCGCAGAGTCTGACGCCTGAAATGATCCCGCCATCAGAGAGAGGAGCCGCCAACACACCTGTGAGTGAAAAACACATGTACATTCATTCATTCATTTTCCTTCTGCTTAGTCCCTTATTTATCAGAGGTCGCCACAGCGGAATGAACCGCTAACTGTTCCAGCGTATGTTTTACACAGTGGATGCCCCTCCAGCTGCAACCAGTACTTGGAAACACCTATACACTCTCACATTCACACACACGCTCATACACTATGGCCAATTTAGTTAATCAATTCACCTATAGCGCATGTGTTTGGACTGTGGGGGAAACCGGAGCACCCGGAGGAAACCCACGCCAACACGGGGAGAACATGCAAACTCCACACAGAAATGCCAACTGGCCCAGCCGGGACTCGAACCAGCGACCTTCTTGCTGTGAGGCCACAGTGCTAACCACTGAGCCACCGTGCTGCCCTATTTTATATTCAATGTAATTATTATTATTATTATTATTATTTTTTTTTTTTATAGTTCATTGTGTTATCTGTTGTACTGTAAGTATACTCAACTATTAAATGTGTTTTTCTTATGAAAGAGCACATTTCTATTCTTTATGCTATTAAAATAATTGACGGAAACAAACTATTTATGGTTATTTGACGGATACTTCGAACTGAAAGCCCTCCTGTGAACTTTTTTTTCCTTTCTCAAATATCTCCCAAATTATGTTGAACAGATTCAGGAATGTTTCACAGTATTTCCTATAATATTTTTTCTTCTGGAGAAAGTCTTATTTGTTTTATTTCGGCTAGAATAAAAGCAGTTTTTAATTGTTTTAAAGCCATTTTAAGGTCAATATTATTAGCCCCCTTAAGCAATATTTGTTTTGGATTGTCTCCAGAACAAACCACTGTTATACAATGACTTGCCTAATTACCCTAACTTTACCCTAATTAACCTAGTTAAGCCTTTAAATGTCACTTTAAGCTGAATACTAGTATCTTGAAAAATATCTAGTCAAATATTAATTACTGTCATCATGGCAAAGATAAAAGAAATCAGTTATTAGAAATGAGTTACTAAAACTATTATATATTTTTTAAATTATGTCCTGATACAGAAACTGACTATGAAAGTCAATAGGGTGTACTCATTTTATTTGAATCAAAGTCAGGAGCTCTTTTGGCAGATTTTTGGACAGCATCATACAGTCATAACATTTGTAAAAAAAAAATGCTTCTCTGTGATCTGATATTTAAATTTTTCTTCTCCAGATTCTCTCTGCATACACACCGTCAGTGGGATCTGAATTGACACCATTGACTCCACTGACCAACTTTAGCAGGGTAAGTGTTTTAGATGTATTTTCTTTATGGCATTGATTAAGATTCTGTATTAAACACTGTGAAATAAATAGTTCTTGACTTCCTTTTTAATAATAATCTTTGTTTTATTTATTAATCCATTTCAACAGAGCTTAAATTATACACTTTCAGCTTTAATTCTGACTTGTGTCATATACCGTCCCATGCGTATACAGTCACCGACCACTTTATTAGGTACACCTGTCCAACTGCTTGTTAACGCAAATTTCTAATCAGCCAATCACATGGCAGTAACTCAGTGCATTTATGCATGTAGACATGGTCAAGACGATCTGCTGCAGTTCAAAGCGAGCATCAGAATGGGGAAGAAAGGTGATTTAAGTCACTCTGAACGTGGCGTGATTGTTGGTGCCAGACGGGCTGGTCTGAGTATTTCAGAAACTGCTGATCTACTGGGATTTTCACACACAACCATCTCTAGGGTTTACAGAGAATGGTCCGAAAAAGAGAAAATATCCAGTGAGCGGCAGTTCTGTGGCTGCAAATGCCTTGTTGATGCCAGAGGTCAGAGGAGAATGGCCAGACTGGTTCCAGCTGATAGAAAGGCAACAGTAACTCAAATAACCACTCGTTACAACCGAGGTCTGCAGAAGAGCGTCTCTGAACACACAACACGTCCAACCTTGAGGCAGATGGGCTACAGCAGCAGAAGACCACACCGGGTGACACTCCTGTCAGCTAAGAACAGGAAACTGAGGCTACAATTCACACAGGCTCACCAAAATTGGACAATAGAAGATTGGAGAAACGTTGCCTGGTCTGATGAGTCTCGACTTCTCCTGCGACATTCGGATGGTAGGGTCAGAATTTGGCGTCAACAACATGAAGACATGGATCCATCCTGCTGAATCTATGCCACGAAGGATTAAGGCAGTTCTAAAGGAAAAAAGGGGTCCAAACTGGTACTAGTAAGTGTACCTAATAAAGTGGCCGGTGTGTGTAGATGAAAGTACATTCATTTTAATATAAACAAATCCAAGTTACTTTAACCATTAGAACTTTGGATGAGCTATAATATTCATTCATTCATTCATTTTCTTTTCAGCTTAGTCCCTTTATTAATCTGAGGTCGCCACAGTGGAATGAACCTCCAACTTATCCAGCATATGTTTTATGCAGCGGATGCCCTTCCAGCTGCAACCCATCACTGGGAAACATCCATGCACACTCATTCACACACATACTCTATGCACAATTTAGCCTTCCTAATTCACCTATAGCGCATGTGTTTGGACTGTGGGGGAAACCGGAGCACCCGGAGGAAACCCACGCGAACACGGGTAGAAAATACAAAATCCACACAGAAATGCCAACTGACCCAGCCAAGGCTCGAACCAGCGAACGTCTTGCTGTGAGGTGATCGTGCTACCCACTGCGCCACCGTGATGCCAGCTATAATATTATTTGTTAATAGTATTATTTTCTTGCTTGCTTTATCTGGAAATTTTATTCATATAAGGAGAAAATGTATTCATTTTAATGGTGCATTATAAAAACATCAGCGTTTTCTTAATTAATATTAAAAAAGGATCATAATGCCGTTAAATATGTTGTTTGTTTAATGCATTTACTGTTGTTAACATGCACCATTTAATAATTATATTTTAAATAGTGTTTTAAATGTTTCAAATTATTATAAATGTAATTAATGCTATCCTATTAGTTTAATGAAAAACACATGCAAATAATTAACAAATAATAATAAACATTTCACTGACAATTTTGTTTTTTCTTCTCATTGAACTGGTCTGAGTTTGGTATTATAGATTTGTACCTGGCTGTAGTATTCTGGCTATTAGCTGGCAACTTGCATAATCAGAATGTAATATACACACAGTAATGGATTTTAAAACCATTTATAAGATGCAAAATATTGTCTAAAAGGCCTACAAAGAAGTATAAACGTTTGATATGGAAAATGTGCAGGAAAATCTGAAGAAAAGAAAACCCGAAGAAAAATAATACATGTTAATAAATATTAAGAATGCTAATTTTATTATTATTATTTATTACTATTATAAGCTAAGCTCGCTTATGAATAATTGCCTGTAAGATCAAATACATTTATCCAGAATTTAAACATTACTTTTTTTGTTTGCTTTGACATTTTTGTTTATGCTCATGCATTGAGAATGCACCCTCTAGTGCTCACACATATGTACTGCATAATTACATACGTCTATTCTTGATGACAGAGTATGACTGTTTCTCTTACATAACATGATTTTTTCAGGACAGCAGCAGCAGTTCTGTTGGAAAGGTTGAGCTGTTGGGAATCAAGGATCTGGATGACATCAGCCAGGATATCTCGCAGCTGCAGAGGTCAGAAAGTGCATGCATGGAGAATTATAAGCTACACACAACCAGATATCTCTACGGTGGCCGAGAGAGCTTAAGAAAACACACGCAAAATTAAGAAAACACATGCAAACTTAAGAAAAGCATCCAACCCTAAGAAAATTCATGCAAATGTAAGAAAACACATGCAAATAGAAAAAACGACAGCAAATGAAGTAATCATCTTTATCGGTTTGACAGTTCACGTGCTGCAAATCCTCACAACGCAAACACAAATTAAGAACACACTGAAAATTCTCTCAGCGCAAACACAAATAGAAATGTGCGCTGCGAATACTTACAGCACATGCACATTTTGATCTTAAAAAACGAAGCAAAAAACAAGTTGACTGAAGTTAGCACGTTGTATTTGTGTTATGTGTTCCTTTTTTTTTAATATTATTTTAATATTATGTATTTAAAAAAATATTATTTCTATCTGCAATTTATTTTGACATCAACCTTATATTTAATTGAGGATATTAAGTTGATTTAATTATCTAATAACATTTCACAGTTAATCATCATTTTATTCAGCCTTATAATATGTAAAAGACAAAGGAATTGTTTAAATGTTTAAATAAACATTTTCTATTTGTGTTCCCATTGTAAGGATTTGCAGCGTGTATGCTGTCATACCGATGAAGATGTTTTCTCATTTTGCTGGAGTTTTCTATTTGCATGTGTTTTCTTACGTTGCAGTGGGTTAAGCTCTCTCGGCCACCGTATATCTTTCATTTCTGTAGTTACTTATTATGTTCTGCTCTTTTTACACATTTTTATATTTCTCAGATTTTTATTTTTTTAATTTGATGCATCTCTTTATAGTGAGAAACGTGTGTTAGAGACTGAAATCAGGCAGAAAGAGGAAGTCCTGCGACAGAGGAACAGCGAAGTCCAGGTGAGGCTCATAATAACTAAACTGAAATAAACTAACAACGATCAATACAGTGTTTTTCTTTAGGTTTAGCTAGGGGTATTTCTGATTTCTTGTGACTAGGGCTGTCAAAACTATTTAGAATTTGAAACATCCGTCAAATTAGTTTAAAAAAAGACCCTTTAACCCTTGTGTGCTGTTGGGATGTTTCCATCCACGCTGGGGTGATTTAAAGGCTTAATTTGGCCCTGACTTTCTCTGTGTTTCAGCAAATGGTATGATATTTGGTGACAAATCTTATTTTGACACATATTTTGGGAAAATACAATACACTCAAATTGACTACCCTTTGGTTATGTTGAGGGCTGTTTTTGCCCCATTGGCTTCCATTATAAAGACATTTTTTGATTGCAAAGCCATGACCGCATATAATCATGCATTCTTGATTGTTGCTGATATTCCCTGTTGGGAAGAGGTACAATGTTTAATTTCTACTGTTTATAATTATATTTATTACTGATTATAATTAACCAGGAAACATTTCAGAACACAAGCCAAATTTAACCCTACTACAGTAAACAAATAATTTTTTAAGGCATGAGAAATTTACACCGTTTGGCCACAAGAAATTATAAAATATATTATAATAGCTTTATCAAAGTTAAATTGTATTTTTATTGCAATGAAGACTATACAGTGTTGTTTTACATTTGATTACATTGTTTGATCACATTACATTGTTATATTACATTTTACCTCAATGCTGTTCGAATATCCAGAAAACCATAATGTACTATTTAATTTGTATCTTTGTTCTACTGTACACTAGGGGTTGCACCGACTAGTCGACTTTAATGCTCTGCCGTAATGATTTTTGATTGATGTCGACTAGTCGCGCTGAGCAGTGGTTTCGCGTGGTTTGACCTGAACTACATGGCAGCTTTACACACGAAGGTGGTTCAGTGAATAAAACTGCCCTCGGATTATTTAATGTAATTTTTAAAGTGTTATTTTTCTTATGTCAGCGTCAAAGATTCACACGAGCTTTGAGTAAATCGTCAAAGAGATGTCAGTCAGGTCGCTCCATACAAATACTCTAGAACAGATGCTAGCCAATCACGTTTACGCAACCCTGGAAAATTAATGTGATTGGCTGTTGTCCTCTGCGAAGCGTAGAAATGCTGACATGTTTTGTGAATGAACCGTGAAGCTCGCAGAAACCGTGCAGTTGCGCAGGTGTGGCAAACTCCATAGCGTGTGTAAATATCATCCCCGGTGAATGTGATGTGAATGTGGTGAAGATGTGCAGTGAGGTGATTTCTGATAGCTGTGAAAAATGCCTGACTTGAGCCGGATTTTGAGCAGCTTTCTAGCGAGCACTATTATAGCGGTAAAATATGCGCCTAAACAAGTCTTTGACTGTAATAAGGCTTAACTTTATAGCCATTTTCTTTCGTGCGTTATGCTGTTATGAAATAACTTCACAAAAATCTGTGTGCTGACGATGTATGCATTACTTCTGTTCTGCACTAAAATATCTGTTATTACATTCTTAGTAGTACGTGCAGTGATCAATGTTTTTATTTGCGTTTTATTTGCAAACAGCATTTATTTAGCGGTAAAATTAGCCCGGATGCTAATGTTGCATTATTAATGAAATGAAAGTGTTGACAGTGCATTTGTTTTGCACTAAAATTGGTCAATGCTAATGTTGCATTGTTTTTGCTACGCGTTATGAGCTGTCTAACAGCATGTGTGTATATTTCCTGCAAATAAATCGCATCTTGGGTTTTCTTGATAATATCACCAGCGACTAGTCGACTCTACTTTAATAACATAAAAGTTGACTCCCAAAAATCTACAGTCGTTCAACCGCTACTGAACACATTTATGCCTGTAATTTGTTTATTGTACTTTATAATAAACTCACTCTCTCATAATGTAAAATTATGAACTAATTCTAATAATTAATTGTGATAATTAATTATTTAAATAGTTAAAGGCGGCGCGGTGGCGCAGTGGATAGCACGTTCGCCTCACAGCAAGAAGGTCGCTGGTTCGAGCCTCGGCTGGGTCAGTTGGCATTTCTGTGTGGAGTTTGCATGTTCTCCCCGTGTTCGCGTGGGTTTCCTCCGGGTGCTCCGGTTTCCCCCACAAGTCCAAAGACATGCGGTATAGGTGAATTGGGTAAGCTAAAATTGTCCGTAGTGTATGTGTGTGAATGAGTGTGTATGAATGTTTCCCAGTGATGGGTTGCAGCTGGTAGGGCATCTGCTGCGTAAAACATATGCTGGATAAGTTGGCGGTTCATCCCGCTGTGGCGACCCCAGATTAATAAAGGGACTAAGCCGAAAAGAAAATGAATGAATGAATAAATAGTTAAAATAGTGAATAACCAAACAGTTATTTAAATCATCTTATGAAATTACACCAATAACGCATAAAAACAAAATATCTCAAGGTCAGTTGTTTCCGATATCGTACAGCCGTAGTGTGTCTGTTGCTGTACTGATATATTGGTCAGCTCTATATCTGGTGTATAAACGGTGATGTTGTTTAGGAGGAGCAGAGAGGTCTGGAGCGTGAGAATGTGGATCTGCAGGAACTGGAGCATCAGAAACGAGATGCTCAGGATCGACTGAATGAGATGGAGATGCAGAGAGTCAAACTGCAGAGCTCACTGGACGAGACCAAGAGCAAGTGGCAGGAGGAGAATGCCAAGGTGAAACACACTCTCATTTCAGAAGAAAACAAACACTTCTATTGCTGATGAGTGTTTAAATTAGTGCTAAATATATCCAGAATGTGTGTTAGAAGGCCAAAATCAGCACTAGGGTTGTGCAGTATTTATCATCTATGATAATATATCATATCAGTTAGTTTATAGCATATGTTTAAAAGACATAGCTATATATTTTTTATAAATATCAGTATTTATGTAGGTGTCACGGTGGCGCAGTGGGTAGCACGTTCGCCTCACAGCAAGAAGGTCGCTGGTTCGAGCCTCGGCTGGGTCAGTTGGCGTTTCTGTGTGGAGTTTGCATGTTCTCCCCGTGTTCGCGTGGGTTTCCTCCGGGTGCTCCGGTTTCCCCCACAAGTCCAAAAAACATGTGGTATAGGTAAATTGGGTAGGCTAAATTGTCCGTAGTGTATGTGTGTGAATGAGTGTGTGTGGATGTTTCCCAGTGATGGGTTGCAGCTGGAAGGGCATCCGCTGCGTAAAACATATGCTGGATAAGTTGGCCCGGATTAATAAAGGGACTAAGCCGAAAAGAAAATGAATGAATGAATGAGTATTTATGTAGAACAAAATAATCAGTCCAGGGAGCTAAAAAAAATAAGAAAAAAAATGCATAGGTTCACTATAGTGCTGTTTTTTTAGTATTAAAGACCATGCTAATAAAGGCTTTTTAACTTTTTTCACTTGTTTTTTTGAGTACCTTGGACTGATTATTTTGTTCTGTATACTGAATCCTAGAGGTGTGAACCTACACTGGTCTCACGGTTCGGTTCGGTTACGATTATCATGCCATCGATTCGGTTCAATTCGGTGTATATATCGGTGCATCACGGTGCATTGACGATGCTTTCCATAAACAATTCTATATTTTACTGCACAGCACAAGAATTCTTGTATTAAAATGTATAAATATATTTGTATTTATATATTATTTGTAATAAAATTTTGTCCTTTAATACAAACAGTCAGACCTGTACCTTTAAAAACTCAAGTGCATGCACAGAACAACATGAGCATTTATAGCAAATAAACAAACGTAAATATCCCGCTCGCTTTATGAGCCCTGTCGAGCGAGTTCTTACACCCCTATGATTGGTCACACGCTCAACAGAAAGGGCTGCGATTGGCTCTAACGCTCTGCCGCTGTTCACCGATGAGTAACACTGATAAACGTCAGTGGTGATCACAGCTGAGCCATTATAGACGGCGACGCGGTGGAGAAAACTCGCTCTATAGACACGCGCTCGTAAAATAAGTAGTTGCAGTGTTTTAATTACTCGCGCTCGCCTCCCTCACCATAGTAAGCTACCGCGACATAGCGCATATGCGATAAATAAAGTCAGTACGTAATAACCGGTTATGATCTATTATTGAACCGATACCGAATTGTCTGCGTCTGCATCGCGGTGCACCGAAGAAACAATTAATTTTAACACTCCTTCTGAATCCCATGTATTCTTGATGTCTCCTTTTGTTTGTTTTTGGATTTATCAATTATCAATCTTTATTATTTATCTTTATGAAGTAAAAAAAAAATCATATAATTAATTTTCAGATTCATTTTATGTACATTACATAGTTTTATAGGTGTGCAACATGTATTTGTCCTGAACCGGTAAGGGATGATGGTTCGGTTTGCGTGCTACCACAATGAATACAGTCAGTCCAGATGTGCATCACTGGAGATAGACAAAAAAAAACTCAGCAGTGCAACACCTTGGCAGCCTTTCACAAAAAAACGCAAAATGCAGCACTTTCTCCATGTTGCTGTTGTTGTCATCTTAACTTGGTCAAAGACTATAGAATACTAAGACATGTCACTTGTATAGTTTCGAATGGGGAAAAGTGTATATATGAGCAATATCACACTCGTAGCAGTGCGATATGGCTGTATATTGGCACTGGTGGGAGGCGTGCTTAGTGTCCCACCAGTGCCGATATACAGCCATATCGCACTGCTACGAGTGTGATATTCTGTTTACACATCAATTCAACGTCATAATCATGTATATAAAAAAGAAAATCAAACACGGAGAGTCTAAAAACCCTTCTGTATGAGGAACTACTTTCTTCTGCCATTCCTTCACATCTGCAGCTGACGTCAGAACAGCAGAAACTACTGTTGCTACTTCACACTCGTCACTTTAGAGCTAGTATTTGAATGATTCTCTAGCGTAATGTCTAAAGTGATGACAAAACAGGTGATTTTGCTCACATTTTAAGAGTATAAGGCTGAACTGCATGAAATGCCATCAGTCTACAGAGATCTCCCAGTATTTCTCTGTTGCAATCGGGAGATCACAATAATTAACCCTGAAAAAGCCAAAGCAAAGCAAACACTAGCAGATTACTATGGTATAAATACAGCACTACAACATACAAAAGAGAGAGATCGACTTAGAATGTCACTTATCTGTTTTATAACCATTTGATTAACTGTAGTTTGAAATTACACTGAGTTTATCTCCTCTAAGGGCTTATTATGCGGACTCTGTCACCATCTTGTGGCGGAACGTCAACCGTCTTTGCTCTGCTCAGTATGACAGGCTGATGGATGCTGACGTGCTGTCTCTCAGAAATTATAAATATTTAAGGGTACTATCCTTATAAATAAAGTGCATAGTTGCAATCTAAACAACTACACTCTCGCCTAAAAAAGCCTCAAAAGTACATTGTTGTCCAACAGCTGCAGTATTTGTCAAACTGTAGTGAGTTTATTGATCTGCTGTCACTCTATGTGGGCGGAGTAATACACAAGGGTAAAGAGGCTGTGGGAGTGCTATTATTGCAGAATATTGCACAGCTATCAGCCAATCAGATTTGAGAACAAGACAGAACTGTTGTATAAATATAGCTCTGTTTCCATCCAAAAATGCAAATGAAACTTTTGTGCAAAAATGTCGTCATTAAAACTAGAATCTCCGTAATCTGTAAACTCTACCCACCTTTGGCTGCGGCCATGTTTTTTATGCACATTTTCAAACATTTTTGCACATCTTGGCGTTTCCATTAAGCATTTGTTTGAGCAAGATTCCAAAATGCACATAAAAATAGATGGATAGAAGCATAGCTAGTATCATGACTAAGTAGATAAATAATTGTCATGGTGTAAAGTTGAAGTCATTATTAGCCCCCCTTTATACTTATTCCCTTATTTCTGTTTAACGAAGAGAAGATTTGTTCAACACATTTCTAAACATAATAGTTTTAATAACTCATTTCTAATCACTGATTTATTTTATCTTTGCCATGATGACAGTACATAATATTTGACTAGATATTTTTCAAGATACTAGTATTCAGCTTAAAGTGACATTTAAAGGCTTAACTAGGTTAACTAGGGTAAAGTTAGGGTAATTAGGCAAGTCATTGTATAACAGTGGTTTGTTCTGGAGACAATCCAAAACAAATATTGCTTAAGGGGGCTAATAATATTGACCTTAAAATGGTTTAAAAAATTTTTTTAACTGCTTTTATTCTAGCCGAAATAAAACAAATAAGACTTTCTCCAGAAGAAGAAATATTATAGGAAATACTGTGAAAAATTCCTTAATCTGTTAATCATCATTTTGGAAATATTTGACAAAATAAAAAAAGTTCACAGGAGGGCTAATAATTTTGACTACAGCTGTGTGTGTGTGTGTGTGTGTGTGTGTGTGTGTGTGTGTGTGCATGTGTTTGTGTGTGTAGATCTCTTCTCTGCAGACTCAGATCGTGTCTCAGGAGTCAGATGCGCAGACGCACGAGAAGGAGATGAGCAGAACTAAGACAGATCTGTACTGTCTGGAGCAGGAGGAGCAGCGACTGGAGGACAATCTGCGCGCTGGAAAAGCCAAACTAGACAGCATCCTCAAACTGCTCAAGACATCACAGGACGAGATGGACCAGGTCAGAACAAAGAAATAAAATAAAATAAAATAAAAAACGCACACATCCATCCACCACACATACAGTTGAAGTCAGAATTATTAGCCCTCCTGTTAAATTTGAATTCTTTTATATTTTTCTCCCCAATTTCTGTTTAACGGAGAGAAGATTTTCTAAACACATTTCTAAACACAATAGTTTTAATAACTTATTTCTAATAACTGATTTCTTTTATCTTTGCCATGATGACAGTACATAATATTTGACTAGATATTTTTCAAGATACTAGTATTCAGCTTAAAGTGACATTTAAAGGCTTAACTAGGTTAATTAGGCAAGTAAGAGTAATCAGGCAAGTCATTGTATAACAGTGGTTTGTTCTGTAGATAATCCAAAACAAATATTGGTTAAGGGGGCTAATAATATTGACCTTAAAATGGTTTAAAAAAAAATAAAAACTGCTTTTATCTTTAAGCCGAAATAAAACAAATAAGACTTTCTCCAGAAGAAAAAATATTATAGCAAATACTGTGAAAAATTCCTTAATCTGTTAAACATCATTTGGGAAATATTTGAAAACATTCACAGGAGGGCGAATAATTTTTACTTCAACTACTGTTGTGTTTACTGACGGACCTTTAGGTCTGTCAGGAATTAATTTTTCTTTTAAATGATTTGATTTACATTTGTCGTTGAAGTATTTACTATTAATGTAGTATTTATAGATTTTGAAGCAAGTTTTTTTTTCAGTTTTCAAATACTTTTTATTTTAGCTTTTTTTTTTTTGCAAGTTACAGTAGTTGCCAATATAATTTTTCATCATCTAATATTTATTACTGTTATTTATATAACTGTTATTGCTTTTTTTTAGTTTAGCCTTAAGTTTTTAGCTTTTTTAGTTAATAAAAACTATTTATTGTAGATTTAGTTATAATTGTCAAATATGACAAAGATAAGGGAATTTATTTACACAAGTGAAAAGAATTCAAACAGCAAAATATTGTGTGCAAGTTGAAGTAGCTCACAAAAGAAAAATGTATTAATCTATGCTGTTAAGGGAAAGAGGATTTCAAGCGGAGCCAAATAAAAGAACAAATACCCCAAACTGTCTGAAAATTATCCTCTGAACTGCTAAATATAAAATAAACAACATAAAAAACATATTCAGCGTTTGCATTGCATCTACACTTTTAACAAAAATACATATAAAGCCTACAGCAAGTGGCGCTCACTTCTAGACTTATATAGTGAATTTAGACATAGGGGTTTTCTGCGTGATGCGAGATGTAGGTCATGTGACTTCTAAACTCCTTCAGTCCCAGGGGAATTCATAAATGATGATCAGGGATCATGAAACAAGTATGTACAAAACGGTAACAGCGTACCACAACTGAAGTCAAGTCAACATAATATCACAAGCCAAAACACACAAACAGAGAAAAAAGCAAGAAAACGAGCCTCCACGTTCGCGTCTCTTTAAACTTTGGGCTTCCTTCCTGATTGGGAGCGAAGGTGATGACGTCACAAAGAGTAATGAAGATTGACTTCTTCAAACTGAAATGGGCGATCCAAAGAGAATTGACAGACAGAGAGAGAGAGAGAGAGAGATCGAGAGAGAGAGCATGCACAAGCAAAACGACACAGGCACATACATAGGGCCCTAACAGTGTAATTTAGGAATAAATTGAATAAGTATGGTAAAAAATGTGTTATTTATCAGTTGTTGCTGGGGAAAACATACCTTGGGATGTCACCACTGACCAATCAGATTCGAGTATTCCAGACAGCCGTATAATAAAATACATATAAACATAAGAAAAGCATAAAAGTATTTTTCGTTTATTTTTTTATGGATGTCCCTGCAGTAAAAGAATGTGAGTGTGAGCGTTTGTTCAATTCAATTCATTTAAATTCAAGTGTATTTGTATAGCGTTTCACAATAATTATTGTGTCAAAGTAGCTTTACAAAAGGTTATTGCATTACAATCAAATTCGGAAAAGTTAAGGTTATTAGTTACCATAAATGCATTAGTTACTAATAACTTCAACTAGTTAACTAGTGACTAATAGCTTTTAACAGTTAAAAGATGGTAGAGATTTAACATTTAGAATTTTTTATTTAACATTTACAATTTAACATGATAGAAATTGAAGTTTTAAACATATATATATATATATATATATAAAGCCTGTCACAATATCTATTCTTTGTTGTACGATATATAGCACCAAATATATTGCGATAAACGATATTATTGTTATTTTAAGACCATTTTATGCCACTCATTATATAATGCCAGAATGACAATATAATATCATCACAATGCAAGTACACTCTTCCAAAGAACACGTCATATTTTATTCTTAAAAATATTTCATTTAAGTATAGTCTTTTTAACAATGTAATAATGAGGCATTATAATCAGAATGTGAAAGTGCATATCCTAAATAAATAATAATAGATGTTAACACAAAAAAAGTGCAAGGTAAAAAGTAACAGAGGCTGCAATATCTGCTACCAGATCTATTTTCAGCTGTCAGACACACACATGAGAATATACTATAGTAATTTATAGTAAATACTATAGTGTTTTTTAACCATACTGACACTGACACCTCCAATAGAGATAGAGATGTTGCACAATCAGCTAAAATGTTGGTTTTTATGTATGGGCGATTATATATTGCATCACAAAAAATGATTGAGGTCACGTCCATGTGTTGTGCGATAAGTTGATGTATTAATTATTGTGACAGGCCTACATATATACAAACGTTTGTGTTGTGAATTGTTCCTCAGACTCGCAGTGAGCTGAGTCTGATCCAGGAGAGCCAGCGGGAGCTCAATAAGAGCATTGAGCGCTACAGTAAAGCTCTGACCGAAAACATGAGTCTGACAGACCTGGAGCAGATCATCGCTGAGGAGAACAACAGCAGCAGCAGCAGCACTGAAGCCAAGGTGAGGAATCAATAATGTCTGTCTTCATCATGTGGTGTTAATCATGCGTGTGCATCATATAGGTCACTTGACAGACTTCCCTAAAACCTTTACCTCTACCAGTGTAAAGCAAGTGTTTTCTATATGTCAGAAAGTACTAATGTTTTTTTTTAAAGACTGGATGACTGGTACATATAAAGTAAATGCAAAGAGCAACACACATGAAAACAAAAGTTCTTGAAAAAGTATCATTATCGCAATAATGGGATGTGCAATATTCATATTGCAGAGTAATATAATGTGTATTTATATCATCATGGTCTCAATCGTGGTCTCTTCACACCACCACCAGTGTGTAGCATCCACTTGGATGATGCGATGGCTGCCATAGGACAACGGCGCCAGTGCGCTCACCACACACCAGCTATAGGTGGAGTGGAGAGACAGTGATAGAGCCAATTCAGTGGATGGGGATGATTGGGAGACCATGATGGGTAAGGGTTGATGGAGAGAATTTGGCCAGGACACTGGGGTTACACCCCTACTCTTTACCAGAAGTGCCATGGGATTTTTAGTGACCACAGAGAGTCAAGATTTTAGATTTAACATCTCACATGAAAGACGGCACTCACTGACAGTATAGTGTCCCCTTCACTATACTGGGGCGTTAGGACCCACACAGACCGCAGGTTGAGCGCCCCCTGCTGGTCTCACTAACTCCACTTCCAACAGCAACCTAGTTTTCCCATGTGGTCTCCCATCCAGGTACTGACCAGGCTCGCCCATGCTTAGCTTCAGTGAGTAACCGCTCTTGGGCTGCAGGGTGATATGGCTGTGGCACAGAGAGGAGAAATACTTTTTTTTAATGAATGCACCGAAATAATAATAGTCGGTGTTGGGCACGTTACTTAAAAAAATTATTACTTCTCTTAAATAGCAATAGTAAAGGATATTGCACACTGAATCTGAAATTTTCATCCGTAATTTTCGCACATTAAAAAATTAATTTGACTTCACGTTGTGTCAATCATATTGACACACTGCCTCTGAAACTTTCATCCGTCATAAAAAAATTTAACTGGGTTAGATTTTTTTTTTCAGTTTTTCACATCCGAAAAAGCACTTTGAGAGGTGTTTCGACAGTTCAGAGGCACCGTACAAGCGAAAGGCAAAATACAAAATGCCAAAACTTGAGTCACACATAACTTTATGACAAACACAGTGCATAGTATAAGACAGAATGTGGCGGACAGTTGAGAACCCCTATATGCTGAATTCTGTGACTGGCACACCTCTTCCCTGCTGCTGCTTGGGGTGTGTGTTTGTGTGTGTGTGTGTGTCCATACATTTGATGTACTGCTCATAGACATTATAATTGCCTCATGGTCTGCTTCAGTTCGTTGCTCCGATATGTCAACGTGGCCACCATCTATTATAATGTCTGTATACTGCTCGTCTCTGTTCCGGATTTTTTTACATGCGTAAACATGTGGAGTATCACAAGCAATGTATCAAAATTCCACTGATTTCCTGAAATAAACTTTGCATTTGGGGATAATCCAGCGCAGCTCTTTGATAATGAGCTGAACTCTCTTTCTAGTATTTGATGAACACAATATGTTGCATATTCCTCTTTCTTTTTCTTTGGAGAAGAGAGAGGAGAACAAAGTATGACTGCTTTAATTGACTCCGAAATGTTTTGCGTTTTGACCTGTTGACCACCTCTTAAGAGCATGAAATTTCCAATATAAACTGTTGTAAATCTTAGGTTTGGTCTATTTTTAAAAATAGTCGACCGGCATCTTATTGCTGAAGTGGGAAAACAGCTAAAAATAAAAGAAAAAAGCAAAATGTGTAAAAATGCAATTTTCTAAATAAATATTAAAAATAATTTTGAAGTATGTTGATTATTAGCCCTCCTGTGATATTGTAATCACTAAGGTTTGACTTTTTATTTGTCTTTATTTTGATTTATTTTTATATTTCAAATATAGATATTGTTACGACCCTGGTCTAGAGTCAAGGACGTAACATAAATAAAACACTCGACAAATAAAATAACTTTTATAAACCCTAGAGTCGGGTCCGTTTATTTGTCTTTTTTTTGTCGTTTTCTTTTTTTTTTTAAACACCCAAAACATAAAGCCTATACCTCGGAGAGGACCCACAAAAAAATAATAAGCACACTCTACCTAAACACCCACAATAAAACTACCTACACCTTACATAGAAAATAACAGAAATAAAAATACAATACTAAACCTCACTTCCTACCTACAGTCGTGGCCAAAAGTTTTGAGAACGACACAAATATTAGTTTTCACAAAGTTTGCTGCTAAACTGCTTTTAGATGTTTGTTTCAGTTGTTTCTGTGATGTACTGAAATATAATTACAAGCACTTCATACGTTTCAAAGGCTTTTATCGACAATTACATGACATTTATGCAAAGAGTCAGTATTTGCAGTGTTGGCCCTTCTTTTTCAGGGCCTCTGCAATTCGACTGGGCATGCTCAATATTTATTTACAGTGACAACAAACAAAGCCAAAAACAAAACTTACAAGGGGGGTAAACACTGGAGGGATCACAACAACAAGAAAACCAAAGTTACACACAACACAGGAATACACAATCAACACCAAGAATTGCTAATAATATTTTTCAACAACAATTTCAAACTACACATGCCAACCAACTCCCTCTCCGCTCTCCTCAACGTTCCACTTTTTAAAAGAGGCCCTATATCACTCCAGCCAATCCCCGGTGACATTGCCGACGTAATTAGGGCGGGACCTGTGACGAAGGAAAAGAGAAAGAGAGAGAGAGAGACACACAGACACACCAACACACAGACACACACAGACTTGCGAACGCAACAATATTATAAATTTTTAGCAATTATTATTTTTTCTTTAAATTGATATATAAATAAATATACACTTATAAATTGAATATTATAAATTAAAAGCAAAAAATTGTGCTTTGAATTATTTTTCGTTTTATCCAGTTATAATGATTAACTGGAAAATTCCGTCACAAGGACTGGAAACCCTCGTCATCACTTTATTTACTGTAAACATGTTTCCTGTTTGTTTTTACTAATTAAGTCCAAAAACAAACAAGCTCATTTACTAAGTGCCTCAGTGAAAACAAAGGCTAAATACTGATCATTTTAGAAATACGCTTTACACTAACACCACTCCAGTGGAAAGTTAAGTTACAGTAAACCAGCAGTAATCCCTATATTATGAAGGAAATACGGCTTTAGTGTTTGCTCTTTTCCACAAATGTTTGGTCACATTTAAACTCTTCGAAAGGTTACAGAGAAACCACACACAGATATAGTTGAAGTCAGAATTATTAGCCCTCCTGAATTATTAGTCCCCTTGTATATGTTTTCGCCCAATTTCTGTTTAACGGAGAGAAGATTTTTTTTTAACACATTTCAAAACATAATAATTTTAATAACTCATTTCTAATAACTGATTAATTTTATCTTTGCCATGATGACAGCACATAATATTAGAGTAGATATTTTTCCAGATACTAGTATTCAGCTTAAAGAGACATTTAAAGGCTTAACTAATTAGGTTAAAGTTAGGGTAATTAGGCAAGTCATTGTATAATTGGTTTGTTCTGAGATAATGAAAACAAATATTGCTTAAGGGGGCTAATAATATTGACCTTAAAATGGTTTTAAAAAAATTATAAACTGCTTTTATTCTAGCCGAAGTAAAACAAATAAGACTTTCTCCAGAAGAAAAAATATTATAGGAAATACTGTGAAAAATTCTGAAATCTGTTAAACACAATTTGGGAGATATTTCTACTAAATATTCACAGGAGGGTGAATAATTCTGACTTCAACTGTACATGCACGCAAGTCTACCGTAGTGCTTTTACGTTTGTTATTGTGACTGTAATTACGGCTCATACTGGCTCAGTTTTTCCTCAGGAAATGAGGACGCTCTTCATACTCATTACAATGATAATATTTTAAGGAGGAGAGCAAACATGACCATGAATGCCGTGTGTGTTTCAGGAGGATTCATTGGTTAAATCCAGGATGGCCATGTTTAACAGCGGCGGCTCTAAAGCGCTCAGTTCAGACCCTTTCCAGAGTGAGGACCCCTTCAAAAGCGACCTCTTCAGTAAAGGTGCGTTTTTATGCACTTACCATTAGAGGGCGTTTCCGCAAAGAGAAACTGTGATATTATATAGTATTAGACACATCAAGCATGTACAGTTTGGTCTATTGGAACTAAAGCTTTCGTAGACTTTAAAGTCACAACATGTAAGATTATTTTTTTCATTAAAATATACAAAAACAATTATAAAAGTGTATATTTTTTACTAAATGTTAATTTTATTAAACTGGCTCATGAGTAATTGAGTTACTAAAAGTGACATCTGTGTTGTATTTTATGTCTTCTCTGAAATGTTTTTTTTTAAGCTGTTATTATTTATTAAATTATTAATTTAAAGGTGCTGTATGTAAGTTTTTCACTCTTCTAAAGCATAAAATACCATAATATGTTTGCAGATATTTAAGAAACATGCTAAGTGAACATTCTTGTTTATCTGAAAAACAATGCTGAAGTCAGTTATTCTGCTTTGAACATGTGCGTTACGTCTTTGTTTTGGTAATTTAACCTGCCCAATGTCAGTTTAGCCAATTATATTTCAGCACCCCGGGTTGCCTTGGTGGAAAACTGCGAATTTCATTCATTCAGTCAGGAAAGCTCTCAAAGTGTGCTTCTGTGACCGAAATGCGACCTCCGGTGGACAGTAGCAGCCTCCGAAATGAGACGCAGATTCAGAGTTCCACATGAGGTTATTAATTAGCAAATAATATAAATATTACGAGCGTAAACATTAGGTGAGCAGGTTACATTGTAACCTCGTGTCCTAACAACATGCTACATGACGAGATACGCAGTGATAAGCAATTTGACTGTTTGCACCAGACGCAACACGACAGAAATTTAAATACAGCCATTCAGAAGCACAGAATAGTGCACTTACTGCACTCAAACGAAATGGTAAGGTTTGTAATCTAATTAATTCATATTAAACCTCTTTAACATTATTAAATGTACATGCTGAATCACTGATATGTGTTGGTTTTGAGTCACAGTTCTAAAGTTCAATTTTAAACGGTTTATTTTATTTTCAAGATCTGAGGTGAACTATCTGCTGCTGCTTTCAGTAGTATGGCAATAAATGTCACATAAAATGGCATCCAAACTAATGTTGTTAGCATTTAACTCTGAATAAAGCACATGAAGTGTACCTGAGGTGATCATTTTCTATTGTTCAACTGCAAGAAACAGAAGCTGTTTCTAAAATATAAATTACAGGTGTTGGTTAGAACAAAAACTCCTTTTAATATGGAAAATATTCCTTCTATCGGGTGCCGTTGCTTTTACATAGAACGTGACTTAAATCAGCCTTAAATCAGCCTTTAGGCTCGATAGTGGCACTCTCCTGTTGGTCCTTAATCTGGCAACCTGCGCTTGTGTGTTTTGATCCAGGAATGCAATATCTAGTTCAACCACTGGGTGTCAAACTTACATACTGCACCTTTAATTATTTGTAATTGTTAATTTATTTGTTTATTTTGTATTTGTTTATTATTTTAATAATTTGTTATTTTGTTTGTTTACTTATTAATGGACAAAACAAAATCTATACAAATGAATTATGGATTTGAACAGACTTCTTATACAATATCTTAAATTCATAGTCTAATTTGCTGCATTATTGGATTCCAGATTAAACTTTCTTTTAAATCTAAATATGATGACAAATCTGTATGCATGACTTGCCTTGTTGAGGCTACTGGTCTCAACGGTTTCGCTGAGCTTTTTAACATTTAAAGTGTTATAACATTTTGTATATCAATTATCGTTTTCCAGCTGATCCGTTTGGAGGAGATCCATTCAAGCAGAATGACCCGTTCAAAGACCCCTTCGCGAATTCTGATCCCTTTGGAGAAAGTTCATCAAGTCAACTCAAGGTGAATAAATAAATACTGCAAATCTGGTGCCATCATTTACCAGAATGAACATGAGTAATATTAGTTATGCAGCACTGTAAAAATGATTCATTGGATTAACAATTTGTTTTTTTAAAGTAAGTGGTTGCAAATATATATATATATATATGTGTATTTATTATATATATGTATTTATTTATTTATTTATTTCAGTTTCATCAGTCTAAGAGGTTTTTTTAGTATGGAGATACTATAAAAGTTCTCTTTTTAAGTTCAAATTAAACATTGAATATTAAACATTGAACATGAATATTATTAGTTATTCATTTTAAAAAAACAAAAAAGAAATATATATATATATATATATATATATATATATATATATTAGTTATTTAGGGATGTATTAAATAACTAAAATATATTTAATAACTAATAATAATTAATTACAATTAAGTTAAACTGGACAGCGATTTTTATTTTTTGGGACTTTCAGGTTACAGTTTTTCATGGGTTTTATTAAATCAGTTCCATCAGTCTGAGTAAGAGGTTTTTTAGTATGGAGATACTATAAAAGTTCTGTTTTCAAGTTCAAATTAAACATTTGATTAATTTTAGTTGAATATTATTAGTTATTCATTTTAAAATATTTATATATTTTTTAGTTATTTAGGGATTTATTAAATAACTACAATATATTTGAAAAAAAATAATGACTAATAATAATTAATTACAATTAAGTTAAACTGGACAGCAAAAGTATTTCAATATTTTATTTCTAAATTTCAGGTTACAGTTTTTTTTTATAGGTGAACTCTAAAACTATTAGTATAACTATTAGTTAACATGAACTAACAATGAACAACTTTATTTTTATTAACTAACAAAAACAAAGATGAATAAATATTGTAATAAATGTATTGTTCAGTTTGTTCATGTTATGCAGTAATGTATTTAAGGATTTATTCATTGCATTTATTCGTTTATATTCATTTTGTGATTTAAATTGGTTTACATTTAACATGTTAATATTTTTTATATTTGGTGGATACCAAACAATATCAGACCCCCTTAAAGTTTTCACTCTTTGCTATATTGCAGCCATTTGCTAAAATCATTTAAGTTCATTTGTTTCCTCATTAATGTTCACACAGCACCCCATATTGACAGAAAAAACACAGAATTGTTGACATTTTTGCAGATTTATTTAAAAAGAAAAACTGAAATATCACATGGTCCTAAGTATTCAGACCCTTTGCTCAGTATTTAGTAGAAGCACCCTTTTGATCTGATACAGCCAGGAGTCTTTTTGGGAAAGATGAACAAGTTTTTCACACCTGGATTTGGGGATCCTCTGCCATTCCTCCTTGCAGATCCTCTCCAGGTTTTGTCAGATTGAATGGTAAATGTTGGTGGACAGCCATTTTTAGGTCTCTCCAGAGATTAAGTCAGGGTTCTGGCTGGGCCATTCAAGAACAGAGTTGTTGTGAAGCCACTACTGTGTACATTAATGAGAAAAAAAATATCTTAAATGATTTTAGCAAATGGCTGCAATATAACAAGGAGTGAAACATTTAAGGGGATCTGAATACTTTTCGTACCCACTGTATATGAATCACAAATATAATTTATTTATATTAGGTTTTTATAGTGTATTTTGTTGCTGAGTGTCGATGTAACATAATTTCGTTTTGCAACACATCTACAATGATGTTCTGAATGACGAAAATAAAGGAAACTGAACTGAAACTGATGTTAGTAAATAAATTAACTAATGGAACCTTATTGTAAAGTGAATTATATTAAGTTTATGTAGCAAAGTTGAAGCCTGTCTATTCAGCATTTAAAACCTTAAAAAAAAAGCTTCTCAAAGTGTAAAGTCTTATCCTTGAGGATTTTGCGTGTTGTTGGTGAGAAACATGTCATAATGTACTTTACCACATTTTTCATGTTAGTGCTCTGTCATTCCCATGATGCAATGTGGTTTGTGTCTCACTTTTTGTGTTTCTCACAGGCCAGTCCTTTCACCAGACGAGTCAGCCAGACGTCAATGAGTCCAAAACCCAAAGACTCAGGTATGATGTTCATTCATTTACATTTAATCTATTAACCAGCATCAGAGGATTACTTACAAATGACCTGTTAAGCTAAGCTTTTAGTTTTTAGCATCATTATTCCAGTCTTCAGTGTTACAAGATCCTTTAGAAAACATTATAATATAATAGGGCTCTATTTTAACGATCTAGGCGCAAAGTCTAAAGCGCATGGCGCAAAAGCATTAAGGGCATGTCCAAACCAACTTTTGTTATTTTAGGGATGGAAAAATACGCTCTGCACTCCGGCGCATGGTCTGACAGGGTTGTGCTTATTTTCTTAATGAGTTATGTGTGTGTTTTGAGCATAACGTGCATTAAACCAATCAGAGTCTCATCTCCCTTTAAGAGTCAGTTGTGTCACGCTTTGGCGCATTTGTTATTTACATGGCGACTTTGTAAGTGTAAAAACTGAACGCTTCACTAGTGAGAAAACAGTTAAACTGAGCATCTGCGCACGAGGATAAAGAACGAGTCTCCTCCATTCGGCCTCTTTACTTTCTCTTTACTCCTTTACTTTGGTGGAGTAAGGAAACGGTGTTGTACTCACTCTGTTGAAGACATCCATTCGCCTACATATTTAATTTCGTCTGTTAAGCGCAAAGATTTGTTTCAAATCTATTTCTAAATTCAGTTCTAATTTCCAGCAAACGGATAAATGAACAATAATAACGACGTGTGGTCAAAACACTGAGTTATATCCAAACACACGTCCTGTTCTTATGCCCCATAGTGATGCAGACGTCTCCAAAACCCCACAGGTGGACAAATCTAAACTTCTTTTTATTAAAACAAATATAAATATGCACATAATAAACAACACTGCTAGTAATAATAACATTATACAAACGCAGATTATCATGAAAAAACTTCAAAAAGCCCCCCGAGATGAAGAAGGCATGGAGGCAGTGGTTTTCATATTTATGTAGAAAGTAATCATTTTTGTAATATTTTAATCCTTTAATTCTTTTTAATTTGTAAATATATTTCTGTATTGCTGTACATCCTGTGTGTATTAAGCAATGTGTACGCGTTTAAAGCGCACAATTAACGCGCTCTGCGCTGGACTTTAGACTTACTTTCAGCTGGTCAATTGCGCAGTCTATTTTAGTTCCTCAAAATAGCAACGAGCCAACAATGCGCCTTAACACACCTCCTTTATAGACTGGAACACCCATGAGTCCACAAAGCGGAGCAAATGGATGTGCTATTTAAACAACGTGGCGCAAAATGGGAAAATTAGGGTTGCGTTGGTCTGAAAATAGCAACACATCACGCCAAACACGTCTTGCGCCTTGTTGCGCCGGGTGTATGATAGGGCCCTAAATGATCAAGAATCATTTCTTATGATTGTCAGTGTTAAAGTTGACCTATTATGCCCCTTTTAACAAGATGTAAAATAAGTCTCTGATGTCCCTAAAGTGTGTGTGTGAAGTTTCAGCTCAAAATATTACACAGATAATGTTTTATAACTCTCTGAAACTGACCCTTTTAGGCTTTGATCCTAATTGTGGCATTTTGGTGACTGTCGCTTTAAATTCAAATGAGATTGAGCTCTTTGCAAAAGAGGGCGGAGCTACAAATGTCAGCAATGCCAACTATGTGTCAGCATAGTGGCAGATTTAAAAACAAGACTGACATCCTATGCTAATGAGGGAGAGATGGTCACTAGTGGGCGGGGCTTTCCCCCTCTGATGACACGTACAAATGAAGAATGTCAATCAAAGTGTTTCTGCAGACTGTTTTTATCAATTGTGGTTATGAAAAATAGAATTGATCATTTTTATCATTAGAAGCTGCTTATATTCACACACTGCTGCCACATGACTGTTTTAACCGCTTATAAATGTGATTTTTGCATAATAGGTCCCATAAAATATTGCTATATTTTTTTATCAGATAAATGCATCATGGGTGACCATAAAAGAGTTAATATTTTACTTTTGAATGAGTCAAAAGCATCGAAACTGTATGTATTAGATTTAGAGATACTGCATTTTTGTAAGCAAAGATGTTGCACCACATCTCTTTGTTTTGTTGTTTTATCAGTTCATCTGTCTGTTAGAGGAAGCCACAAGGTGGAAGACATGTTTTCAGAGTAGAACAGTGATAGAGCTTTAAAACCCATAAAATAAAGGACAATAAGGCTGCATTTACACTGCAGATCTTGATGGTCAATTCCGATTTTCTGACTGTATCTGATTTTTTGACGACCCGCTTACATCATCTTTTAAATGTGACTCGTATCCGATGTCTGCATTTACACTGCACATGGCAAAAGGCACAATGACACAGGAAAAAAAGAGCAGGCTCTCCTACATCAATATACATATTATGTTATATTATATTTCCTGTAAAGTCTTTGAAATAACATTCTTTGCTATATTTG
>CAIGQV010018314.1:4997411-5009095 GCA_903798115.1 Danio jaintianensis | reverse complement strand
TATATTATATTATATTATATTATATTATATTATATTATATTATATTATATTATATTATATATATTATATTTATTATATTATATTATATTATATTTATTATATTATATTATATTATATTATATTTATTATATTATATTATATTATATTTATTATATTATATTATATTATATTATATTATATTTATTATATTATATTATATTTATTATATTTATTATATTATATTATATTTATTATATTATATTATATTATATTTATTATATTATATTATGTTATGTTATGATATAGAATTAAATATTAATTTAATATTTTTATTTGTATGTTTTTTAAGTTTGCATATAAATTTTAGTTAACAATTTTTGGTATTTTCTTATGGTTATGAGTGTTTTCTATTTCTATAAAGCTTTAATTTATTTTGATTTCAGTTTTATTTCATTTTTAGAATTTACCACTTTCAAATGTACAAATTTATATGTAGTATTTCAATTTTATTTTAAATAATGAAAACGATTTTAATACTTTTCGTTTTAGATCAAAATCAGAACTGATTAATGTTGTGTATAATTCATAAATTCACAGACTTTTCTACTATAATTGCCATATGTTTTACATCCTGAAAAAAAATTATTGGATAAAATTAGTAATTTTATCTATTAGTACACACACACACACACACAAATAAACACACACAGTCTATTGACAATACTTTTCGATCTTGACAAACTCTGTTTCAGAGCTATTGTCTGCGGTAAAGCTTGATTAATATTGACATCATTCTTATGAATAATGCTTTGAGTTTTAATTGCAAACTCCTTCAGACATGAACCGCATTTCACAACCCACGTCAGATATTTCATAACACAGCAACCAAACTCAATAAGGCAGATCATGCACGGTGAGTCTGAGAAGGGAAAGTCGAGCACTTCTCCTTTTTTTAGCGATATCGAAGTGCATCAGTGCGTTGTGAGCTGATCGTCGCACAGCTGTCACAGGGAAGATAAGAGGCGTTTTAGCATGAGATAATTGACCACTGCGGAGTCACGCACACAAAATGAAGACCATGCCATCATTTACTGGTTTCAAACCTTTTATTTCTCTTCAAAAAAGATATTTGGCAGAATGTCCATGCTGCTCTTTTTCACAATGAATACATATACATTCAAATCTGAAATTATTCACACTCCTGGCAATTTCTGACTTAACCCTTATGTTCAAACATAAATAAAAGCTGAGAAATATTTTTTTATATCACAATGATGCCTTTAGTACATCATCTTATTATCTTTTGGGAGAAGCCTGTGTAATTTGCGCTCCAAAAAAAAAAAGCTTGGTTGTTCAATATAAGTAACTTTAAGTCAGAATTTCCCTGAGGTATGAATCATTTTGGGCTTGACAGTATATATATATATATATGTAAATATGTATATGTGTGTATATGTATATGTTTATGTATATATATATATATATATATATATATATATATATATATATATATATATATATATATATATGTATATATATGTATATATATGTATATATATGTATATGTATATACACACACTCACCGGCCACTTTTATTAGGTACACCTGTCCAACTTCTCGTTGGCTCAAATTTCTAATCAGCCAATCACATGGCAGCAACTCAATGCATTTAGGCATGTGGACATGGTCAAGACGATCTGCTGCAGTTCAAAGCGAGCATCAGAATGGGGAAGAAAAGTGATTTAAGTGACTTTGAACGCGGCATGGTTGTTGGTGCCAGACGAGCTAGTCTAAGTATTTCAGAAACTACTGATCTACTGGGATTTTCACACACAACCATCTGTAGGGTTTACAGAGAATGGTCCGAAAAAGAGAAAATATCCAGTGAGCGGCAGTTCTGTGGGCGCAAATGCCTTGTTGATGCCAGAGGTCAGAGGAGAATGGCCAGACTGGTTCAAGCTGATAGAAAGGCAACAGTAACTCAAATAACCACTCGTTACAACCGAGGTCTGCAGAAGAGCATCTCTGAACGCACAACACGTCCAACCTTGAGGCGGATGGGCTACAGCAGCAGAAGACCACACCGGGTGACACTCCTGTCAGCTAAGAACAGGAAACTGAGGCTACAATTCGCACAGGCTCACCAAAATTGGACAATAGAAGATTGGAGAAACGTTGCCTGGTCTGTTGAGTCTCGATTTCTGCTGCCACATTCGGATGGTAGGGTCAGAATTTGGCATCAACAATATGAAAGCATGGATCCATCCTGCCTTGTATCAATGGTTCAGGCTGGTGGCGGTGGTGGTGTTATGGTGTGGGGGATATTTTCTTGGCACACTTTGGGTCCATTAGTACCAATTGAGCATCGTGTCAACGCCACAGCCTACCTGAGTATTGTTGCTGACCATGTCCATCCCTTTATGACCACAGTGTACCCATCTTCTGATGGCTACTTCCAGCAGGATAACGCACCATGTCATGAAGCTTGATCATCTCAGACTGGTTTCTTGAACATGACAACGAGTTCACTGTACTCAAATGTCCTCCACAGTCACCAGATCTCAATCCAATAGAGCACCTTTGGGATGTGGTGGAACGGGAGATTCGCATCATGGATGTGCAGCCGACAAATCTGCAGCAACTGCGTGATGCTATCATGTCAATATGGACCAAAATCTCTGAGGATTATTTCCAGTACCTTGTTGAATCTATGCGACGAAGGATTAAGGCAGTTCTGAAGGCAAAAGGGGGTCCAACCCGGTAAGGTGTACCTAATAAAGTGGCCGGTGAGTGTGTGTGTGTGTATGTGTATATATATATATATATTATACACACACACACTCACCGGTATATTTAAAAAAAAAAAAATCTGTTGACCAAGTTTTCATATTTTGTGATTTAAAGGTGTTTTTTGTTTATTTATGGTTATGAATTGCATTCTGGGCGACGCGGTGGCGCAGTGGGTAGCACCTTCGCCTCACAGCAAGAAGGTCGCTGGTTCGAGCCTCGGCTGGGTCAGTTGGCATTTCTGTGTGGAGTTTGCATGTTCTCCCCGTGTTCACGTGGGTTTCCTCCGGGTGCTCCGGTTTCCCCCACAAGTCCAAAGACATGCGCTATAGGTGAATTGGGTAAGCTAAAATTGTCCGTAGTGTATGTGTGTGAATGAGTGTGTGTGAATGTTTCCCAGTGATGGGTTGCAGCTGGAAGGGCATCCGCTGCGTAAAACATATGCTGGATAAGTTGGCGGTTCATCCCGCTGTGGCGACCCCAGATTAATAAAGGGACTAAGCCGAAAAGAAAATGAATGAATGAATGAATGAATTGCATTCTGTGACCTTGATCTCTGTATTGTCAACATTTGATGTTGATAATTTAACTATTTTAAAATATTTTATTAGAAATAACATTTAGAAAGAAGTCAAGAAATAAGTAAAAAAAAAGAAGTTGTACTAGTGGTATATTATCAGGTTTTTGTACCATAATGTCAAATAAAAGTAACTTTTTTCACATTTTTTGACATCAAAAACTGGTGGAGAGATAATAATGCAATTCAAAAGCATAAATAAATGGGAAAAAAACCATGAATCACAAAATATGGAAATTAATACATAAATACATTTTTAAAATTGATTTAGTATTTTACAGTGCAGCGGTCGTAATAACTGTGGTTTTTTGAGGGGTTTTCTGGTCACCAAAACTGCATTTATTTGATCAATAATACTGTAAAATATAATTACAATTTTAATAATTTTTTCTTATCTTAATACATTATTATATTCATTTAGCTGAATTTTCAGCATCTTTCCTCCAGTTTTCAGTGTTTTCCTTCAGAAAGCAGCATAATATAATGATTTGAAGATCAAAATAGAAAAGGTATTTTAACCTGCAATAATATTTCACAATATTACAGATTTTACTTTTTTTTTTATTAATAAATGCAAACTTGGTGAACAGAATACTAAAAAACGAACTAAAAAATGAAATATTTTTATTAAGAAATGCAAACTTGGTGAGCAGAATACTAAAAATGAACAAAAATAAAAATATATATTTTATTAATAAATGCAAACTTGGTGAACAGAATACTAAATAATAAATAATAAATTATTCCAATCTTATGACCATCAGTGAAGTCCTGCAAAGATAGTCCTAAATAGTCATTACATTAGTCATTTGTGAGTGAAGTAATAAAACGACCATATGAGATAGTATAATCCAAGTGCATCAGTGCCTTGTGAGCTGATCATAGGACAGCTGTCACAGGGAAGATAAGAGGCGTTTTGGCATGAGATAATTGACCACTGCAGAGACCTATTTCACCCTAAATGAAGACCATGCCATCATTTACTGGTTACAAACCTGTATGCCTTTTCTTTTTCCATCTGTGGAAAACAATATATATTTGGCAGAATGTTCATGCTGCTCTTTTCCATAAGAAAAGCATATACAGTGGCCGTAATAATTATGTTTTTCTGCTTTCCTTTGATACAAAATACTGTAAAAAATAATTACAATTTAAAAGACTTTTTCTGTCTTAATATATTGCAAGATGTCATCTTTCTGTCGTCTTTCCTCCGGTCTCCAGTGTCCCACAATCCTTCAGTAATCAATTTAATATGATCATTTAAAGATCAAGAAACATTGACAATACAGAAATAAACCACATTTAATGCATGTAAATAGCTAAACGGTATTTCAACTAAATAATATTTACACATTTTACAGTATTTTTAATAAATTAATGCAACATTGGTGATCAGAAAATGCTCAAAAAAACCAAACATTTTTATTTTTTACAATCTTTTGACTGTCATTAGCTGGGTTTCCATCACTGTGTTAATGCGCTTTTTAATATATTGCATGAAAAACAGCACATTTCTAATAAAATATCCCTTAATACGTAAAAAAAGTTTCGTTTTTTTTTTTGCTCGCTTGAGATGGATTTGGACTTGTGTGAAAAATTGTTAATGCGATAAAGAGATGGAAACGAATTTGCCATATAAACACTGACGTAGCGTATGTATTACACCTATGTGACTCCATTATGCTTGTCTTGTTTACTGTTGGTTGCTAGGTTACCAATACTACAGTCAGCCACTCGAACAACCTGATGGAAACACACATAATTCGAGTGGGGGATTTGTTCATTTTTTGCGAACTTTGAAAAGATTCATTTTTGGGTGAAGTAAGTGATAAAAACAGCATATAAGAGAGTATTTGTGAGGAAGTCTGTCTGTGTTTTCACCATACCTGTCAACCTGTTTTCCCCTAGGATTCTCACTATCCTGCCATCATCCCATTTAAGTGTTTTCACATATTTTTCTATGAAAGGTGGCAGTAACATCTACACATAGATCCTCCATATACACATGTAACGGAGGCCAGCTAGTGAAGTGCTATGCAGGTAAACCTCACTCCTCTGACCTCAAAAGTCAGAGGTCAGATACCGCCTGTCAATCAAACTTCTGCAAAGGGTAGAATTATGCTTTCGTTTTATTTTGGCTTGAAAGCACATTTAAATGAATATTAAAACGGCTGTATTCCCTTCTTTTGCATTAAAGCCATGCATCATCACCATCCCATTAATGCATGTATTTAATTGCCATCGCAATCTTAATCCAATCGCCATTGAATCAGTTGGCATCATTGCCAACTTCCGAATCAGTCAATCACGTGACATGGTGTGATTGTCAGACGCGCTCCGTAATAATAAAGAGATGATGTTCCCTGAGCGAAAGTGGACAGTTTGGGATTTGGGTGTGTTTTTAAACAGACAAATACACGTAATAATATGTAAACATGTCCGTCTGTGGCATGTTTTATTTTAAACACAATTATTAATTAAACTTTTTTCCGCTTTCATTATAAATCTGCGCATTTTTAAAGTTTTATTTGTTAATGTTAATCAGACAAAGAGAAATCTAAATAAGAGATTCATTCACCCAATAACTAATAACTTTAATCCGAATGTATATTTAAATCAACACAGGCTCATTGGGAATATGTGCCCAGGGGGCTGTTTCATAAAAGTCGTTTAGAAAAGCGGGGATTAAAGTCAAAATCCTGACTTCAATGAGCCGAACTAAACGTCCACGCTTAAATTGGTTCCATAACAGCAAGTTGAAGAGCATTTGATCTAACTAATCTGTGTTCAGTTTAAATAATCTAGATATCTGCTCGTGCACGTTACTGTCGTGAAACCCTGATGGTCGAGCATTGATTATGTTGTGTGCTACCATGGCAACTACGAGAACTGAAAGAGCTCTGAAATGAAACAGCTAAGTTCACAGCGAGTGAGCGTTTTTAGAGTTCAAACATAATAATTTAAACATAATAATCAAGAACTACGGCTTGCAACAAAGCAAGAGAGAAGGCTGACAGGACATTGCAAATTGTCTCAATAGGCAATATTGAGCAATATATTAAAAAATATAGGCCATTATTTAGGCCTATTAACATTAAATTAAATATTTGTCACAATACAATGAAATTGTGCTTGTGCTCTTGTGCGTGCGAGAGAGAGAGAATACGCGCTTACTGCTAATTGTTGCTTGCAAGAAAAAGTTTTAATGCATTGCAGACTAACTGTAACATACAAAATGTGCTTAAAATAAACATATTAAGTTTAAAATAATGGCAACAAAGAGCTGTGCACGCACAAGTGGCGGGATTTTTTATTTGCTCCCGAAACCGCTGCAAATTGCTGCTTTCCCTTTGACACATGTCTTTCCCGTGCCCCGTGGGAAAATATCTTTATATTAAAGTGAGGCTACTGCTCGGCCCGGATCATCTCCCGATTATTTCACTCAGGGTTTGCAGCTTTAAAGTCATTTTTTAAGAAATGTAGCCTACTTCTTTATATCAGTCAGTGCTTTCTTAATATTATTTTCTTTATTAAATTTCTGTAATTCATATACTACATATATAGCTAAGCACACCCCTCAAAGATCTCTCTTTTAAATTAATGTTTTCTACAGGATGCTGTACAATAATATATTTGTGCATATACATTTGATTACTCAGTACCGTAGCAAAATTTGGAACTAATCAAACAAAAAATAAACTGAAGATCACTGTCCAAAAATTAATACACCCTAATTAATATGTTGGGGGAAAATATTAAATACAATTTTAATAAACAGGGGAAAAAAAATCAACAGAAACATAAAAAAATATATAAAAATTTAGTTGTAGTTTGTATTTGTTTAGTTTGGTGTAACTTATTTGAATTTAAATATATTATCATTCTTTTCTTAAAGATGTTTGGTGTATATATATATTTACTATTAAGTGACTATAAAGTTTTAATCATTATTAAGAGGTTAAGTGAAATAAAATGGCATCAAATTATAGCAGGTGAATGTTAACATTACTTTGATTAAGCTGAACTTAAGACTTAGCCTGAGAGTTAACTTGCCCCGAACCAGGCTAGTTTCCCAGCATAAGTTGCCAGAGTAACTGAGTTTGAACTATCGTAAATTTGATTTATGAAACCGAATCTGCCATTAATAAACCTGACTTACCAAAATAAGCCTGGCTTTTTCTCTAAGCTTCGTTTATGGAACAGCCCCCAGGTCTACATTTTTGAGAATCGCACATAACACATTGTAAACATGTCTGTCTTGGCATGTTGTATTTTAAGCACAACTAATTTGGTTTTCACAGCTTTTTCTGCTTTTATTATAAATCTGCGCATTTTTCAAGTGACGCCTCTTTTATTTATTAATGTTAATCAAACAAAGAGAAATCTAAATAAGAGATTCATTCGCTGCTCTTCTCTCAATAACTAATAACTTAAATCAGAATGTATATTTAAATCAACACAGGCTTGTTGAGAATATGTGCCCCAGGGCTACATTTTTGAGAATCGACAAATATGTGCTCGCTTGTACATATGGCTGCATTTTATGTGTAAAACAAACTCTACGGGGTGGTACCGTTGACCGCTTAACTCCGTATGGATGGCTTTTCTGGCGTGACTGGTTTTCTAAATAGCTGGCTACGTAGGGAATCAGACTTGGGAAGCAGAGCGGAGTAGACCAGGGTTCGAGTCTGGCGAAGGATGGTTCTACAAACCAGATTAAACGAAACCCAAAAACAGCAGTGTGAAATCATGGAAAAAGCATCTGACCACAGTTGCTTTTCTCTTCTAGTTTGCCTTTGAAAACAAACTTTTGGGTTTAGGGAAAGGGGTGTGTGGGTCAATCGATAGCAAGCTAATATATTATCGCATCCGACCGACTTCTCTCACACAGATGCGCGCGAGAAGGAAGTTAATGGTATGTTCACACCAGATACAGATGAAGTGTCAACCGTGAGTAATTTACATGCAAAATTTGACATCCTGCGGCGCTATTCGCATAAATAAGGCAGCGCAAATTTTGCGTTTTGGGAGTTTGACGCGCTTAACTTGTGATTTGTGTGAATTTGTGTGAGTTAAAAAATCAGAACTTTGGCAGAAATTTGCGCCACGTTAAAGAATCAGGAGCTTGCTCTAGTAGGGGCGTCATTATGACGTAGCGCCTGTTGTTGGTGTTCCGAGGGGAAGTCCTCCTGCCGACACGGGACAACAGCTCATCAAACTGGGACCGGCTCAGTCACAAGCACTGCTGAAAGTGTCCATCATCCAGGAGCAGCTTCTGGAGGAGTTGATGAACTTAGAGATGAGTGCACATTTCGGAAACACCCAGACATGGCGGCGAACGAATCTATGCCGTTTATCAGCCTTTCTAAAGCACATAAAGCAGAGCTACTCTCTTGCTAAAATCCATGTTAGCCATTAGCAACGAAACTGGCAGACAGAAGCCCCTCCCATGACGCGAATCCGTGTCTATTGTGAAGTGAATTTCACGTGCCAATGAAGCGAGTAAACTCAAAATGTTCACGCGTCTATTTACGCACAAGCCGTGTCTGGTGTGAGTGCCCCATAAGAGAGATTAACAAAAATGTACATAGCTCCCTCTGGTGGATTTATGAAAACAAAAACTGCAAGATGACATAGTCCAGGGTACATATTTCTAATTTCTTAAAAAATGTAGCCCTGGACACATATCTCTAATGAGCCTGGGCTGATTTCAATTATACCTTATTTTCACATCCCAATGTTGACAGGTATGGTTTTCACACATGCATACTTCATGTACATCAAACTCTCTCTCACTCGCTGTTTGTGTGTGTGTGTGTGTGTGTGTGTGTGTGTGTGTGTGTTTCTTCTAAATATGGCTGTGTTGATCTACATCCACATGTAGAGTCAGCGAATCATCTGTTTGTTCAGGAATCACATCATCAAAGTCTGCTTTCAGCTGCTGTTTTCACTGTCTATCACTGTTTCCTGCTGTCTTATCAGTGGTGTAGAGGTTACCCTGAGCAGTTACGTATAGCGGTCATCATTTACTATTCCAGGAAACCATATACTCGAGTTTAAAGGTCTGTTTCACTGGTAAAAAAAAACCCTGTAAAAATGCTACAGTAAAAATCTGTTACACAGTACGTTTCCCTAATGTAACTGTATATAATATAACTTATTCTGTAACTAATGTGACTTAATATAACTTTCTGAGAATAACTGTAAATTCACTTTCAACTTCACTTTTTATGTTTTTTTGTTAAAATTACTTGATATACACATTTATAGTTTCTTTAGATTTTCTTCTCATGAGTTATGCACATTATAAGTTGTTACATAGAATGTTGAAAAATAATGTTTATTGCATTAATATTATGTGTGTTACAATGATGGTTTTTTAGGGGTGTCAAAATTAATTGTTTCTTTGGTGCACCGCGATGCAGACACGGACAATTCGGTATCGGTTCAGTCATAGTTCCTAACCGGTTATTGCGTACTGACGTCATTTATCTCATATGCGCTATGTCGCGGTAGAATACTATAGTGAAGGAGGTGAGCGCGAGTAATTAAAACGCAGAAACTCACACAATTCACTGCGTATTTGCTGGACAGTCATTCACTGACACTGAAGTTACAGCAGAAGCCCCTATTGTACTGCTGTGGAGAAAATGAAAGTAAATTCCATTTCTCTCTCTCTCTCTCTCTCTCTCTCTCTCTCTCACTGTGGCCCGTTTAACCTGCTGGCGTGACGTTTCCTCTCCTCTCGGCTGTTATAGCGATACTTATGACGAGCGTGTCTGCAGAGCGAGTTTTCTCCACCGCGTCTATCATGGATCAGGTGTGATCGCCACGTCCGTTTATCAGGTGAACAGCGCCAGAGCGTTAGAGCCAATCGCAACGCTTTCTGTTGAGCGCGCTCGACAACGCTTAAAAAGCAAGCGGGATAATATTTACGTTTGTTTATTTGCTTTAAATGCTCATGTTGTTCTGTGCATGTATTTGAGTTTTGTTTAATACAGAGTGTTTTCTTTGAGCAGGTAAAATTAAAGGTACAGTACATATAGGCCTATCTGACTGCTTGTACTAAAGGACAAGATTGTATTACAAATACATATAAAATGTTATACATATAAAAATTATACATTTTAATACAAGAATTCTTGTGCTGTGAAGTAAAATATAAAATTGTGTATGGAAAGCATCCATGATGCGAATCTCCCATTCCACCACATCCCAAAGTTGCTCTATTGGATTGAGATCTGGTGAGTGTGGAGGCCATTTAAGTACAGTGAACTCATTGTCATGTTCAAGAAACCAGTCTGAGAGGATTCACGCTTTATGACATGGTGCGTTATCCTGCTGGAATTAGCCACCAGAAGATTCTCTGTATACCCTAGAGATGGCTGTGCGTGAAAATCCCAGTAGGTCAGCAGTTTCGGTAATACTCAGAGCAGCCCGTCTGGCACCAACAACCATGCCACGTTTTTTTATCTTCACTTAAAAAAAGTCGCTTTAAATAAACGCGTCTGATAAATGAGTAAATGGTCAGTAGTCAACATTTGAAGTGGATTAAACAAGAATGACTTTTATTCAATAGTTTTAGGACTTTTTAAAAAAGGTTTTAATCCACTTCAGATGTTGACTACTGTAAATATTAGAATATTATATATTGTTTCTCTGCTGTTTGTGAGGAGCACTAGATCAACATATGACTTTCTCACCCACACATATGCTTATGATTGTATTTTTGTTTGTGTAATCTCAACTTAAACATGAAGAGAGGGTGGGATATAGAGTAGCTCTTCCCCTTTATAAAAAACAGCCAATAGCATTTTGTTTTCATCACAGCTCTGCCAGTGAGTGGTTGAGATCAAGTGCATCAAATTAAAAGCCAATGAGAAGGGGGCGGGGCATGTCAGGCACTAGAGAGCATTTGATTGGTCAGAAGATTTGATGAAAAAATGAAATATCAGGTGACGTCAAAAAAATTATTGATTCATTAGGCGGAAGTGATAAACTGCAAACTTTGGATGTTTATATCAGGTTTATATCTTCCCAACATGCATTTTGCCACTGTTTTGGAACACAATAGATACCCTTAAAACTATCATACTGATACTAACATCTAAAAAATGCTATTTTAATTTCACTCATCTAAAAAATCCATTTAGGCGGATGTGACAAACTGCAAACTTTTAATGTTTATATTAGGTTTATATCTTCTAAAAGAGGATTTTACCACTGTTTTGGAGCACAATAGATACTCTTAAAACTATAACAGACTGATACTAACATCTAAAAAAAACATCTAAAAAACGTTATTTTAATTTCACTGATCTAAAAAATCCATTTAGGCGGA
>CAIGQV010018314.1:4965240-4997401 GCA_903798115.1 Danio jaintianensis | reverse complement strand
ATCTTCTAAAAGAGGATTTTACCACTGTTTTGGAGCACAATAGATACCTTTAAAACTAACAGACTGATACTAACATCTAAAAAACATCTAAGAAACGTTTTAATTTCACTGATCTAAAAAAATCCATTTAGGCGGATGTGACAAACTGCAAACTGATGTTTATATTAGGTTTATATATTCTAAAAGCAGATTTTGCCACTGTTTTGCAACACAATAGATACCCTTAAAACTAACAGACTGATACTAACATCTAAAAAACGTTATTTTAATTTCACTGATCAATTTGTTTTGACCTGACCTCTACCATCAACATGCTTGTTTACACTCTGCATTGACTGCTTTAAAGTGAGGACTATTCTGATGCGTAACCTTTATTAGAGAGGTGTTTACACTACTAATGCGACCCTGTGTTTGGTGTTGTTTATGACTATAACAGGCACAGAAAGGGCAGGGTGTGGTGCTGTAGTTTCACTACTATCTCTGAGCTGAGAGGAAAAAAAAGGTCTTCCTCTCCATGGCACAAGATGCAGAGTCGAGAGTTCCTCTAAAGTTCACATGCGGTTCACACCCTAAAACTGTGCGCTGGGTTTCCCACGGGTGGCTAAAAGCGTTCATGCCAGGTTCTCACACTCCAAATGCACAGCATTTATCGGTTTCATGATGCTTCGTAGCTTCTCACTGTCATTGTTTGTGCATTTTCACTTTGAATGGTAAAGTTGAATATATTCCGAAAGTTTAGGATGCAGATTAGGACATTTGTATCTGTATTTTTCACGTGTTGCATTTCTCTTTAAGGGCAATATCACCAAAATATGCCTTTACTTTTTTGTCAGATTATTATATGGTCTTTTTGTTGTTGTTTTCTTAAATACGTTTACTAAATTATTTATATACTAATTATTAGTATTCTGTGTTGGACATAATACTAGAATTTAATTGGTAAAATGATGCAGTCATTAACTTGTAAGGAGCTTAAAATCTGTATTTTTCTCTCTTTTTTTTAAGGTTAATATCACAAAAATACAGTTGAGGGCAAATTATTAGCCAAACGATGTCTAGAGTAAGGAATTTTTCACAGTATTTCCTATAATATTTTTTCTTCTGGAGAAAGTCTTTGTTTTATTTCGGCTAGAATAAAAGCAGTTTTAAAAAATTTTAAAACCCATTTTAAGGTCAATATTATTAGCCCCCTTAAGCAATATTTGTTTTGGATTGTCTACAGAACAAACCACTGTTATACAATGACTTGCCTAATTACCCTAAGTTTACCCTAATTAACCTAGTTAAGCCTTTAAGTGTCACTTTAAGCTGAATACTAGTATCTTGAAAAATATCTAGTCAGATATTATGTGCTGTCATCATGGCAAAGATAAAAGAAATCAGTTATTAGAAATGAGTTATTAAAACTATTGTGTCTAGAAATGTGTTTAGAAAATCTTCTCTCAAAAATTATTATTAATAATTCTGACTTCAAATGTATGTCTGTTATTTTAGGTTCATTAGTTGTTTATTGTGGTTTTTGCATCATGACATTCAAGTTACTAAATAAATTTTTTCGCTAAATTGTCATTATTGACATTAATTTATAATGAATTTTAAATCTTTATTTTACTACACTCTTTTTTTTTTTTTTTTAAGTTATTGTTAGATTAGTTTTGGGCCATTACATTTTTTTGTTTTGCATAATGGCATTTAAGTTCTCATTATTGTCCTATGGTTGACTTGTTACTTTAATTATATTGATATAATAATAAGTAATGGTTTTAAGAAATCATATTTTGTCATTATAATACTGTAACATGTAGATTTTAGAAAGCAAAAAACTAATATTTAATTTTACTCAAACACAAAACCATGTAAAACCAGAGAATCTGAGAATCTTAATTCATTATCATTAAATTATTGAGTGACGTTTTGTGAGATATTCACCCTGTATCACATTTCAGCTGCTTTAAACTCATTTATATATTATTATTATTATTTATTTTCTTTTTGCATTTAATTTTTTTTTGCACCATGACATTTGTCACTAAACACATTTCCCCTCTAAACTCTAGTTATTATTGCATGGTTGCATGTTTTTTTTTTATCATTTTTTTAAACTATTCAATATTAAATTGATGTAATTTATACAATTTGTGTAACTATAATAAATTGTGTTTTGTCATTAAAATACTTTAACACATTTAAAAGCACATTTCAATGTACATTTGCACAAAAATAGTTCACAGAATAAAATAAAAATGACATTTTACTCAAACACATAACTATAATTTGCAAATCCAAATTCATTTTCATTAATGTGTCCCCAGTTTAGTAACAAGTTTAATTGCGCAAATATTGTTATTTTATTTCTGGTTCTTGACCGATTTAGTGGGATTCACCCTGAATAATTTCATCCGCTTTAAACTCATTTAAATATTGTTGGTTATTTGGGTTGATAATTTTTATTATTTTTTAGCACCATGACATTTATGTTCATAATCTCATTTTTGCCCTATATTCTCATTATTACTATTTTATTATTGACAGATTCTTTTAATTATAGTTTTAATGATTACATTTTTATCAGAGGCATAACTATAAATGACTATAAATCACAAATAACAATAAATCAAACACCCCAAATCATTTGTAAATGTAAATTCAATATCATTAAAATGTCATTCATTCATTCATAACCATCAATGTGGTAATTTTCCTCCCAATTTAGTAACTATTTTAATTGCATAAGTGTTGTTTTTATCTCTGGTTGTTGACAGATTTTGAGATTCAGCTCATTTCAAACTTGCAGTGGGTTGTGGGTGGTGTTGGTGTTTGTAATGGTTTGGAATTATTGCTACTAGTTTGCAGAAATGAAACCTTTATAGTGGTGAACAAGAAATAAGGGCGTTTTTTTATATATATATCTGGAGTCTAATCTAATAGATGTGGGCTGCTGAGGATCTAAAACACTCATTTCATCAAAGATAAATAAATGTCTGCGCCAAAACATGGGCATTAACATTATAATGACTTTAAATGTGCATTATTTTGTCCAAATTGTAAGGTAACGTTGCTTTAGGACTTACAAGAATGCATTGCAATGAGCTCACTAATAATAAAAATAAGTAAGAGAAAGGAGTAATTATTTCATGCAATATTCAAAGATATGTCTAAATATTTAAGCTTGTTACACTTTACATTTTACATTTAACTGTATTGGCATATACTAAAGCATCTATCTGTTAGTATTAAGGAAGCTGTCATAATATGAAGTAACATTTGTATTTTAATTAACTGATGATAACAAAGATTAATAAACATTAGTAATTTAGGGTCACTGAGATAATACTGTAATTATTTATATTTAAATGTATTTTATATGTATTTATTTTAGCTTAGTTTGAGTCATTTCTGTGTTTATTTTAGTGTTATTAGTGTGTATGTCTTTATAGGGTTTATTAATTTTTATTTTTTATATATTATTTAGTGCTGTCAAAAGATTAATCGTGATTAATTGCATCCAAAATAAAATATAAATATATATATGTATATATACACACACACCATAAGTTGGTGGTTCATTCCGCTGTGGTGAATATACACTATACACTATATACAACGTTATATGGCAGCTGTTATGTGCAAATTAGCATGTAAAAAATGTTGTTAAATAAGTGTTTATGTGTATAAAAAGTGTATAGCAAGTAGCGATGTTTGTTCCATAATTAGTATCATTCAAGTGTTCATGAGATGGATTGCCTGAGGGAAGAAACTGTTTCTGTGTCGGGCTGTTCTGGAGCACAGTGCTCTGTAGCGTCGACCAGAAGGTAAAAGTTCAAAGAGGCAGTGTGCTGGGTGTGAGGGGTCCAGAGTGATTTTGGCAGCCCTTCTGCTTGCTCTGGATAAGTACAGTTCTTGGAGAGTAAAGAGGGTTGTACCAGTGATTCGCTCAGCAGTCCGAACTATTCGATGTAGTCTTCGGAGGTTGGATTTCGTAGCTGAGCTAAACCAGACTAAAGTCGGATGCTCCATCAATCTAAAGTCTAAACTAGGCGATAAAATAAATAATGAAAATAAACCCGATATCTTCAGTGCACACGACACCTGATCTAAACTAATTAAACTACAAAACTCAAAATTACACAGGGGGCAAAACACTCAAACTAATCTAACAGAAACAAGCTAAACAAAACCTAACACGAAGATCATAAGGCTCAGTTTAGAATCACACAACAACCATCAAAGCGTTTACTTAAAGCCAACAAAGTTTAACAAGTAAACTCGAATTAACACAGTAAAACTGAGATAATAAATCACCAAATAGCCTAAGCATGCCAAAAAACACAAATTGCGTGGAGCACAAAGGGTACGCCGAGGCAGAGCGCACACCACACACTGATCTGTTGGGGCTTTAAATCCTCACGGCTCGTCCGGGGATTGGTGGAACTGGCACCGTCATAATGATGATGGACACTTAACTGAACCAATAAGAAACCTAGGAGTGGAGTGAGAAGCGGAGAGAGGAGGGCGAGGAAAATAAATACACAAAACTAACATGGAACATAACACTTGGATTTTTTTGAGACACGGTATACGTATGCACAATATTTATACACACACATTATGTAAATGCAGACCTGTATTTTGGATGCGATTAAGTGTTTGACAGCACTCATATTTTTTCCTTTTATTTCAGTGTATGTTTTTAGGTTTTAGTTTAGGTTAATTACCATTCCCTGACTGTTTATGTGCTAACTAACGAGGCATTGTTTTAAAATGTTACCACTTAATCTAATTAGTAATATACTTTTTTCTCACTATTTGCAGTTATGTTGAACTGTGTGGATGAAGCTTTTTTTCAACATATTAGCTGTATTCTGATGGAGCGTCTGAACTGATGTGAAAGTAGATCACCTGTCTGTTTCCAAACTAACTGTTACATTTTGCTTTCTTCCGTTTCTTTATTAATGTCACTGTTTTTTCCTCTCACATATCAAGGGTTTACTGCATTTTGAGGCTTTTTTTTCCAGTTGGTGAAGGTCTTATTCATCTAGAGCAGTGTTTCTCAACCACGTTCCTGCAGGAGCACCAGTTCTGCACATTTTCCATGTCTCCTTAACCAAACACACCTAATTCAGATCATCAGCTTATTAGCAGAGACTGAAAGACCTGTAATGGTCGTGACAGACAAAGGAGACATCCAAAACATGCAGTGCTGGTGGTCCTCCAGCAATGTGGTTGAGAAACACTGCTCTAGATCAATGCAGAATTGACAAAAGCAACTGAGTTTTATTAAAGCAGCTTCATTGTGGATGTTTTATTGACCTGCCAATTAGGGATGCACCAAAATGACAATTGTGCCGAAACCGAAATTCTGGATGCCTTTGTTGAAAACCGAAATGCTTTAATAATAATTCATTATTTTAGTAAGTAATATAAATTAAATTAGTAAAATTGTAAAATTCAAAATTTATAACGTATATAATGCTATTTATACTGATTTAAAACAAAACACACAAACCAATAAAATAAAAACACTGTAGCTCTATTGCAAGCAGCAGGAACAAGTATACTGCATAGAAATATCCTGTTGTTGCATTATTTGAGTGTGCTTCATGCATTGATAAGTATATGTGTTTTGTTCGGCTCTTGTTTTATGTGCACTGCAAAAAATATCTGTTAATTATTAGTATTTTGTGATTCACAGGTGTTTTCTGTTTATTTAAGGTTGTGAATTGTATTATGGGATGTTGATCTTTTCTCTGTCTGTTGAGAAAATTTAACTCTACAGTTTAACCAAGTGACTTTTATTGACATTTTAGTAGTTTGAAATAATAATATAAATGTATAAGAAATAAAATAGAGCGAAATAAGTGTTTAAAATGACAGAAAATGTACTGGCAGTTTATTACAAGTTTTTGTAGCATAATATACAACATCAACCCAGACAATATATCACTGCAAACCATTAAACATGTTCATAAAAGTCACTTTTTCAAACTTTTCACGGTTAAAAGTTGTTGGAAGAAAGATCAAGCTCCCATAATGCAATTCAAAAGCAGAAATAAACTGGTAAAAATAAAAACATGAATCACAAAATATGAAAAACTTCTAATTTACGGATATTTTTTGCGGTGTACATTTGTCTCCTTCAACCGAAAAAACTGATGAAATGCTTTATAATAATAAATAATTTTCGGTGACTGAAAATTCGGTGCATCCCTGCTACCAATAATTAGCTAACCCTTATTATTATTTCTGTTTATGTTAAATTAAGCACTGATAAATTAATGGTCAAATCGAGTGATCCAAAAAAGCAAAATTGTAACAATAAAGCTCAGCTGCTTTCGATTTAATTCTGCAGTAAAAAGCTTTGTTTTGTAAAGAGCAGGTCATAGGTTTTAAAAAATATCTTATAAGTGTGCATCATTCAATGTAAACAGCCTTTAAAGTTGGTAATCAAAAAAAGGCATGATAAATAAAACATCGTCTCTCAAAAGAAGGAATCGGCTCTGAATCACTTAAACGAGTCATTATATTATTGAATCTTTTGCCTGCTACAGATCTATCTCAACATGATCAAACTAACTCATTTGCATAATCTCTGCCCTCCCACAATATATAAACACTCTGAAATGGGCGTTTCATTTCCGACATGTAATAGACCAATCAGAGTTGTCTTGTGGAAGGGGGAGGGGCTTACTGAACTTAAGCCTTGAACTGATTCAAATGAACCATATCAGGAATCATCCCAAAGTGATTCAAATATTAAACACATTCTGAGAAAATTACAATGTTTTTTGAGATCAGATGCATTTAAACCGGTTCTAGGAGATTCTGACACAATTTGTAAACATTTTAAAATACCAGATGACCTGCTCTTTAATGATCTTTCCTGTATCTGAGCTGTTCTGTAGGTCTTTGGGTGTCATCTTTGTTTTCTCTGACAGTTTCAGGGAAGAATACGTCCGTCACGAATAGCGGTTCAGTGGTTCATAATCAAGGGTTTGGTGCTCCGGCTGTTCAAAAGACACACACAGAACGAGGGTCTTCAGGGTTACGGTCTGCTGGTAACCCGTCCTCAGAATTTAAAGCTGTAAGTGCAGTGTCAAACCCACCGTCTGATCGTCTTCTAGATAGCCTTGTCTGTCTGTTGTCTTCAATTGTAGCTGCATCCGCTTCATCCCGATATTTGCCATCACTGCTGTTTTGTCCATTTGTGTCATCCCAAAATCATGCCTCGCTTTATAATTTAGTGATCATTAATGCATCATTCATTTGCTTTCATGTCGTTCCAAATTGTGTTTCTTTTTTTCTTTTTTTTTGTACTATCACTTTTATTGCATTTGGTACCAATAGACTGCAAGAAAATCCCTTTCCTACGTATGCTGTGTTCACACCAGACGCGGTACGTGCAGATAAATAGAGATATTCGCGCGTAAATAGACGTGTGAACATTTTGAGTTTACTCGCTTCATTCGCCCGTCAAATCCGCTTCATTCGCGGAATTCACTTCACAATAGACGCGGATTCACGTCATGGGCAAGGCTTCTGTCTGCCGGTGACTCTAGCTTCGTTGTTAAATGGCTAACATGGATTTTATTGAGAAAATAGCAGTGTTTATGTGCTTTAGGAAGGCTGATAAACAGCGTCAATTCATTTGGAGCCGTGTCTGAGTCCACTAGATCCATTCGGAGGTGCACCCAGCTCTGTGAGTTCATAAACTCCTTCAGAAACTGTACCTGGATGATGGAAGCTTTCAGCAGTGCTTCAGACTGAGCCAAGCCCAGTTTGATTAGCTGTTGTCCGGTGTGGGCAAGAGGATTTTCCCCCGGGACACCAACAACAGGCACTACGTCATAATCATGTCCCTACAAGAGCAAGCTCCTGATTGGTTAACGCGGCGCGAATGTCCGCTGAAGTTCAGATTTTCCAACTGGAGCGATTTGCGCGTAACACGCGTTAATCGCGCAAAACGTTCAACTCGATGTTCAACTCGCGCCGCAGTCTATTCGCATCTTTGCATTGACTTAACATGTAAATCACTCGAGCTTGACGCTTCTTCTGCTGCGTCTGGTGTGAACACAGCATTAGAGTTTTTATATTTTATATAGTATTTCTAGTCTAAATATCTAAAATTGTTAAATCCAGAAGCATCTTCAAGACAAGTAAACAAATTTTGTCTGTTTTTCAGAAATGATGTCAAAATTAAGTGATTTTTTTCCTATAAACAAGTAAAATAATCATGCCAATAGGGTAATAAAAGCGAAAACAAGATTATTTTGCTTGTTTGAAGGAAAAACCAATGTAATTTTTGCATTTTATGTCTGAAAACAAAACAATATTTTTTGCTTGTCTAGAAAATGCTTCTTGATTTAAGAGGTTTTAGGTATTTTGGACTAGAATCAAGACAAAAGCTCTAAGTAATAAATTTTTTTCAGTGTACTGTAGTTCTTTTTAGTGCTGAAATAGTTCTTATGTCCTGTGTGCTATTATTTCTTTGGGATCATATGACTGCAAAAGACTATATTGCATGCAATACAAATGCAATGTAGATCAAATTTATTTATTGATTTATTTATTTTTTCTGAAATAATGTATTCTTCTTCTTTCCAAATTTTGAAGGAGTTTTAGTTGTTCGTTTATGGGTTTAAACGGACAGCTAATATTCTTACAAAATTGTGATCTATTGATTTATTTATGTATTTATAATAAAAATGCCACACTAAAAATAAATGTTCTTTAAAGAAACATATAATCTGATCATTAAAAGTTACAATTTTCAAACTAAATAAATGTATTTCTTTTGCATAGATTTTTCACTTTCAGATCTGATTACGATGTGAATATTTATTAAAAAAGGTACAAAAATTTAAAGAATAAATCATTATTCAGGGTACTGTGAAGTGCCTGCAATATCAATATTTTTGTATTTTTATAATGCATTACTCGTTACTCTGGTGTTACTTGCAATACCTGACCCCCAACACTGGTTAGGACATGGTGTAGGTTGAGCATTTTTTATTTTTGCTCTTAAACATTAAAAAGCATAATATAAAGGTATTATATTTATACTTTTTATTTTTATTTTTTTTTACTTTTTAATGGTAATATTCAGAATATATGTTCTTTTAAAGAGCCCCTATTATGCATTATAAAAGGTCATATTTTGGTTTTGGGGGTCTCCAACAACAGGCTGATACTCATGCAATGTCAAAAAACACTTTCATTGTCTTATAATATGCATTTATTTTTTACCTCATTATCCCAACGACTTCCATATTTGTTCAGCAATTCATTTGTTCCCAAACCCCTCCTTAGCGTGCGGCTAATCTGCTGATGATTGGTCCGATGATCCAGTCTGTTGTGATTGGTCAACTGCGTTCAGCGCAAGACAGAGAAAATCACCCACCACGGCTCATCAACATTGTTGAAGTAGTCAGAGTGCAGAGTATATGTGTGAGCCCAATGCAGTTATACACCAGCATATACTCTATTCTTAACCATAAGTAAAAACAACAACACACATTCAGTATTAATCCACACAGTGGCAAAAGCTGAACTTTTTTGAATAACAACAGCTGACAATGGCCATAACAATGACAAACAGTAGAGGATCGCGAGCTCACAAACACAAAAATGAGTAAAGAGAGCAGCATGCGTCGCATTTTCAATGCATTTTTAGATGCGATATGAGAATATAAAGAGTTAATGAGATACAGTACAAGCCACGTGGAGCGATTACAAGTAACAAAACACAATTAAATACATATTTTGCAAGCTAGAGAAAACAAGGAGGCAACTATTTTAATAGCACTTACTTTCACTTGTGAAATGGAGGAAGAAACTGGTCCATGAACTGTGCACTGATAAAGTTCCTGTCAAGCTGTGACAAAGTCCCATACATCAATAGTCTTTTCTGATCCTTCCTTTAAAGAGCCCCTATTATGCATTAAAAAGGGTCATATTGTGGTTTTGGGGGTCTCCAACAACAGGCTGATATGCATGCAAGGTCAAAAAACACTTTCATTGTCTTATAATATGCATTTATTTTTACCTAATTATCCCAGCGACTCCCATATGATTCGTTCAGCGATTCATTTGTTCCCAAACCCCTCCTTAGCGCGATGCTAATCTGCGCTGATTGGACCGATGACAGTCTGTTGCGATTGGTCCAGCGTTCAGCACGAGAGAAATGCCCACCACGGCTTCAACAATATTGAAGTAGTCAGAGTGTATGTGTGAGCATACCTGCCAACACTCTCGTTTTTCCCGGGAGTCTCCTGTATTTCAGACCCATCTCCCGCCACCCTTCCGTTTTGTTATTTCTCCTGGAAAACTCCCGTAATTTCAAACTTGACCGCTGCACGTGTGTAGGAAAAGATGATGGTGGCCATAGCAATGACAAACGGCAGTGGAATGCGAGCTCACAAACACATTTAAATCCATAAACAAAGCGGCACGCGTCGCGTTTTCAATGTGGCTTTAGACGCGATAAGAGAATATAAAGAGTTAACCAGATACAGTACAAGCGGTTACAAGTAACAAAACACAATTAAATACATAATTTGCAAGCTAGAGAAAACAAGGAGGCAACCATTTTAATCGCACTTACTTACACTTGTGAAATGGAGGAAGAAACTGGTCCATGAACTGTGCACTGATAAAGTTTCTGTCAAGCTCTGACAAAGTCCCATACAGCAATAGTCTTTTCTGATCCTTCCTTTAACAAACGAACCCCCGTTGTAAGCGTGTAGATTGCTGAAGCACTCGTCAGAAACACAGCACAAGGCCTGGGCTATAATGCTGAGGTATTTTTGCAAAAATAAACTTCAACCACTGACTCTTCACAGCCTCATCTTTGGGTAGGGAAAATAACACTAATTTTCCCTCACACTTCCAATAATATCCAGCTGAGCACAGCGTCTTTGCGACATGATTCATTTGGGGTCTGCTACAGTGTTTGTGTCAGTGTCTGTTTGTGGGAGGGGCCGGAGGTTTCAATTTTCCCGGGATTGCGCGCGCAACAAATGGGCGGGGCTTAAGTTTCGTATCCACATCACGCCGAAACAGCTAAAGACTCGTTATCAAGACGATTCATTAGAAGCACTATAAGTCGACTCTTTTATATATGAATCAATAGTTTTAAACACGGCGCACTTTCAAATTTAATTCTTAGCTGGATATTTCACTTCACTTAGAGCTGTGTTACGCACTACATGGAAGGTCATTTTCAAAAACCCATATTAGGGGCTCTTTAACAAATGGCCGACGAATCCCCTGTTTCAGGGTAGATTATTGCATTAATCACCAGAACGTTCACTCATTAATGTTCACTCATCTTCAGTCATGATCAGTCCCACACACACTCCACTAGTGTTTGAAGGGAAAGGAGCGTTCACGCTTTACTGGATCCGGCACTTCATATTCAGTATTGTTTGCTGTTGACGCCGATATGAACAGGCAAAAGATCCAGACGAACGACGAATCATTTAAACGACTCCGAGTCGAATGTTTTATAAAAAAAATCTATATTTTTAAGCACGGTTCACTTTCAGATTTAACCCTCAGCTGGATGTTTTCATTCACTTAGAGTGTTGCACACTGTATGGAAGGTCATTTTCAAAAACCCATAATAGGGGCTCTATAAAACACATGTAATTTTTATTTAACATATATATTTCGATGTAAAAAAATGTTTTATAGTTCTATTTTTTGACATGCAGTACATTATAAAGGCATTACTGTATTATGCTGATTTAAGTTTGAATAGAATGCGTGACCCCCAGAACTGGTTAGGACACGGTGTAGGATGAGCATTTGTTTTGCAGTAAAAAGTGAACAAGCATAATAGGAGCCCTTTAGTATGAAATGACAGTGGGTTTGAAGTGGCCTGCAGTTTCAGGTCAGTGTTATCTGATGATGCAGCTGAACAGGAACAACAGGAGGAAGTTCTGTAGTGGAAAAAACTCTGTGTTCAAGATTAAAAGCAGACTGAATGTTTGTTTTATACCAGTCTGGATTTATAATTACAGGCTCTGTTAATAACAATAACCTTCTGGATTTTTAATAAACCCAGATCACCATAATGTAATGCCTTTGCAATGTACTGTATGTCAAAAAAATATATATTATAAAAATGTAAAAAAGATTTCATGTCAGTGATGCACCGTTCTCAATTCAAAAGCAGATAAAACATTTGCGACACATTAACATATAATATTTACACAAAATATAGTTGTAATCACACATAACTCAAGCTATAAGATGTTGTTTGATGTTTTAACAAGACGTCTTTCACAATAAGCATCTTTCAGCAATGATATTCACATCAGTTCAGTGTCCTTGATAATATGTTTGAAGATTAAAACTGGTTTGTTTGACATCAATAGTCGTAAATCCCAATACATGCAGGGTTCCACACAATTTCTCAACAAATTGATTGTTAAGTTAACAAATGTAAGTGGATTAAACATAAAGCAATTAAGATGTCCCCAAAAATCTCAAGAACTGTGTTGTTTCAGCTCATTTTAAATAAGTAGTTTAAACAAACAGCAACAATAATTTTTCGAGTGTGCATGCTTTATGAAAACAATCACAAATGTTAACAATATCTTTTATAAGTTATTGTTTAGAGCAAATGTAGTTTAGTTTTACGATGTTTTAATAGGAATATAACATAAACTTAAATTCTAATAAATAATAATATACATTTTATACTGCAACATATTAGCTTCAGCCATTTTTGTGCATGATTATTGTCTTAATAGGATTTGTTTTGAGTCTCATAATGCATCTATATGCTATTTATTTCTGGGGATGTTTGTTGTTTTAAATAGTTTTTAATGTTTTTATAGTTTTACTTTAACCATACTGTTTCTGATTAGCAATTTCACATTAATGATTGATGCAAAATAATTAAATGTCTAGGGTTTTAATGCTTTTTGATTAAAAAAAAAACAACAACTTTAAAATATCCTTTGAAATTTTAAATTAGACTCAAGGTACATCAAAAATAATATTTTTTTAAAAGAGCATATAATCTGAATATATTAAAGAGAAAAAAAACAAAAACAACCATAAACATTTACTTTGAAAGATGAAAAAATAAACTAATTTAGTATTTTTTTGTATTTTATATACCTCCATAGGTTCCTGGGTCCATAATTACTAGCATGTAGCATGTCCTAGTAACTATCACTCTTAAAAATTACTTGTACAAAATATCAATCATAATAATAATCAATTAAATAAGTTGTATATTTAAAGCTTCTTAAAGCATTTTTTTTCTTTTTTTGTTGCAGAAATCTTTATAAATCAGACTAAATTTGTGAAAATCTTTGCATGTTTTTGCTCTGAAGTAATCTTTTTTATTTTAAAGGAAAACATATTTAATAATTAATAATAATTGTTAGTAGATTATGCATTTTAAGGGTTTTAAAGCATTGTATGTTATTTAAAAACTAAGCATTTTGCAGAAATCTTTATAAATCTTGTTTGATACAAAATGAACTCATAAAACTATATATGAAAAATATTTTAGCATATTTTAGTGTAATGCTTATTTTTAAAAAAAATCAATAAATTGTGCATTTTAAGTTTTTTTTAAACCATTTTTTTGTTATTTAAAAACTAAGCATTTTGCAGAATCTTGATAAATTAAAATACAATCAAAACACACTGTATTATTTCATAAAACTCTATATGAAAACTATTTTTGCATATTTTGTTTGTAGTATTGTTTATTTATTTTTTAGAAAAGAGTATTTAGTAATTATTAATAAAGTGTGCATTTTAAGGGTTTTTAAAGCATTGTATGTTATTTAAAAACTAAGCATTTTGCAGAAATCTTAATAAATCTGGACTCAAAACACACTGTATTAATTCATAAAACTAAATATGAAAAATATTTTTGCATATTTTTGTTTGGTGTAATGTTTATTTATTTTAAAGGACAAAAGTGCTTAATTATTAATAATTATTAATAAATTGTGTATTTTTAAGGTTTTAAAGCATTTATATGTTATTTAAAAACTAAGCATTTACAGAAATCTTTATAAATTTTGTTTGACTCAAAACACACAATGCATTAATTCATAAAACTGTATATGAAAGCTATCTTTGTTTGAAGTGATCTTTATATTTTAGGAAAAGGTATTTATTAATTATTAATAAATTGTGTATTTTAAGGGTTTTAAAGCAGTTTTATATTATTTAAAAACTAAGCATTTTGCAGAATACTTTATCAATCTTGAGTCAATGTTTTCACTATTCATAAAAATATATGAAAACAATTTTTGCATATTTTAGTATATTTTAGTTCGAAGTTTATTTTAAAGGAAAAGTATTTAATAGTTAATAATAAACAATAATTATTAATATATTATAAATTTTATATTTTAAAGCATTTTAATGTTATTTAATTTTTATAAATACTTTATAATCTTTAGCAATCAACATACAATCAAAACATACTGCATTAATTCATAAAACTATATATGAAAACTAATTCTGCATATTTTTGTGTGAAGTAATGTTCATTTATTTTAAAGTAAAAAAGGAAAGGCCATAAAAGTAATACATTAAGTAAGGCATTTTATATTTCAAGGGTTTTAAAGCATTGTATGTTATTTAAAAACTAAGCATTTTTCAGAAATCTTTGTAAATCTTGAGTCAAAACACATTATGTAATAATTTTATTAACATTATTTTATTAATTTATTTTCACTGCAGGCTGCTGCAAAAACTTGACTATCAGTCTTTCATGTGCAACATTTTCTGTACCCCAACAACTTCTTAATTCCAAATATTAAACCTAATTTAATATGTTTGACTCCAAAACTATGTATAAGCATGGTAAAAAGAAAGCACTGCTGTAACCTTTTCAACGTTTCATGACCTCAAAATGACTCTTTGGTCTAGAAAAGTGAAGCTTTTACCAACACGCTTCCTGTTTTCTATCATGGAGTGAGAACAGCTTTGACCACAGTGTCACGGTTACTCCATGCCCTTTATTATGCACTTTAAATGAATGCATTGCATGGCATCGCTTTCAGCATGTTACGAGATACTTGTGGAGCTGTAAGCATCACTGATACATTTTGCATAATGCATAATGAACACTAACAGTTAAACGTGATTGTTTTAACATCACTGAATCTGGGTCAGCTTGACCTGAGCTCACGTATTGCAGACTTTTCTTGCAGTGCATCTGCAGTTTGCATTTTTGCATGAGGGTTTTGTGTTTTGTAGATTATCACTTTAAAGATTGACTTGTTGAGAAAGAATAATAATTCATGGATTAATCAATGGAATATTTAAAGTTTCTTAAAACCTTTTTTCAAACTTTTGTTATTTTTAAAAACGGTGAATTTTGCAGTAATCTTTATAAATCAGCATTAGAGTGAGTTTTATTCGACAAATGTGCGCAAAACACAAGGATTTTTTTTTTTTTAATCAGGAGCTCAGGGCATGCATACATATCAACACAAGGTGACAGAACGACATTTAAATAAGTGGAAAATAAAGTAAACAATAAAATTATATATATAATTGCATGCATACATCTAGATTATACATACATCTATGTGCATTGTTGATTGTTTTAACTAAACAGATAAGAAATGAATATTCATATAAAAATATTTGGTAACACTTTACAATAAGGTTGCGTTAGTTAATGTTGGTTAATGCATTTACTAACATGAATAAACAATGAACAGTACATTTATTACAGTATTTGTTCATGTTAGTTAACGTTAGTAAATAATAATCCAGTTGTTCATTGTTAGTTCATGTTCGCTCACGGTGCATTAATGTTGACAAGCATAAATGTGGATGTTAAAAATGCATTAGTAAATGTTAAACAATGATTAATAAATGCTGTACAAGTATAGATCACTGTTAGTTCATGCTAGTAAATACATTAGCTAATGAAACCTTATTATAAAGTGTGACCAAAGTGGCTTTTAGGTTACAGAATCCATAAACACAACACAAGACAGAATAGTCTTGTTTGAGTCAAAGCGCACAATGTATTATTTCATAAACCTAAAACTATTTTTGATCGGTTAAACATCCGATTTTTAATATCCGTCTGCATGTGTTCATTCAAAAAACTAAATGAACATTATGTTTTGCATATTTTTGCTTGAAGTAACACTTTTATTTTCTGCAACAACTTTACTATTAGTCTTTCTTGTGCAATGTTTTCTTGACCTCAATCAATGACTTCTTAATTCTGTATATAAAAGCTAATTTAGCATTTCCTAATGATTCCTTAGGATTCTTAAAAATTACTTGTATGACAGTATAGAAAATAATAATTATTAATAAATTGACCAATTTTGTGTTTAAAGGGTATTTTGCATGCATTTTGCAGAAATCTTTATAAATCTTCATTGAGTGAAAACATACAATGTTTTTACTTAATTTATATAAAACTGTTTTAAACTATTTTAATTTTGTGTACACTAACAGTTAAACATCTGATTTTATGCATATTTTAATATTATCACTGAATTCAGATCGGCTTGACCTGCACTGCAAAAAAAAATGCTTTTCTTGTTTCTTCTTGTTTCTAGTCAAAATATCTAAAAACTCTTAAACCAAGAAGCATTTTCTAGACAAGCAAATAAAATTGTCTTGTTTTCAAAAAAATTAAGTGAAGTTTTTTCTTAAAACTAGCAAAATAATCTCAAGCATGTATATTGTGGATAGCAAAGCGCCTAAAGCTCCTTGAGGCACTCCATACTTTTCTAGCCTGACTTTTCGAAGCTAAAGCAAGATTATTTTGCTTTCCCTATTAGCAGATCATTTTGCTTGTTTTCAAGAAGAACTTGATTTTGACTTACTAGGGGCTCTATTTTAACAATCTAGACGCAAAGTCTAAAGCACATGGCGCAAAAGCATTAAGGGTGTGTCCGAATCCACTTTTGCTATTTTAAGGACAGAAAAATACGCTCTAACAGGGTTGTGCTTATTCTCTTAATGAGTTATGGGTATGTTTTGAGCATAACATGCATTAAACCAATCAGAGTCTCATCTCCCATTCCCTCTAAGAGTCAGTTGCGTCGCGCCATGGTGCATTCGCTATTTACATGGCGACTTTGTAAGTGTAAAAACTGAACGCTTCACTAGTGAGAAAACAGTTAAACAGAGCATCCGCAGCACGAGGATAAAGAACGAGTCTCCTCCATTCGGCCTCTTTACTTTCTCTTTACTTTCCTTTTACTCTTTACTTTACTCCTTTACTTTGGTGGAGTAAGGAAACGGTGTTGTACTTACTCCACTGAAGAAATCCATTCGCCTACATATTTAATTTCATCTGTTAAGCGCAAAGATTTGTTTCAAAACTATCTCTAAATTCAGCTCTAATTTCCAGCAAACGGATAAATGAACAATAATAACGACGTGTGCTCAAAACACTGAGTTATATCCAAACACACGTCCTGTTCTTATGCCCCATAGTGATGCAGACGTCTCCAAAACCCGACAGGAGGACAAATCTAAACTTCTTTTTATTAAAACAAATATAAATATGCATATAATAAATAATACTGATAATAATAATAATAACATTATACAAAAGCAGATTGTCATGAATAAACTGAAAAAAGCCCCCCGAGATGAAGAAGGCATGGAGGCAGTGGTTTTTATATTTATGTAGAAAATAATCATTTTTGTAACATTTTAATCCTTTAATTGTTTTCATATGTAAAGATATTTGTGTGTTGCTGTACATCCTGTGTGTATTAAGCGTTTGGACCTGCATAGGCGCATAACTAACGTGCTCTGCGCTGGACTTTAGAGCAGCTTTTAGTTGGTCAATGCTCCGGTCTATTTCAGTTCCTCAAAATAGCAACGCGCCAACAATGCGCCTTAACACACCTCCTTTATAGACCGGAACACCCATGAGTCCACAGAGTGGCGCAAATGGATTTGCTATTTAAACAAAGTGGTGCAATACGTGAAAATTAAAGATGCGTTGGTCTGAAAATAGCACATTTCCACTAGAAACAAGACAAAAGCTCTAAGTAAGACAGTGACCTTACATATTGCATGTTTGCATGAGGCTTTTTGTGTTTTGCGTGTCATGCTTTAGTCTTTAGTGCTGTGCTGTAATTCATGTCTCTCCCAGGCACTGAAGGTAAGGTGAACCTCAGGTCTGCTGACCACATCTGAGCGCTCTGTATGTGTTTGTTTCAACCACCAAACACCTACTCCACCCTGTGTGAACACAAATCCCTTCACAAATCACCCTGAGAAATCAAACCCAATGCTTTAATGCAATGTAAGAGCTGCTGCAGTGAGAAGAAATTGCAAAGATTCAAAATGGAGTTTAAAATACAGTTGAAGTCAGGATTATTAGCCCCCCTGTATATTCCCCAATTTCTGATTAATGAAAGAAGATTTTTTCGACACATTTCTAAACATAATAGTATTAATAACTCATTTCTAATAACTGATTTCTTTTATCTTTGCCATGATGACAGCACATAATATTTGACTAGATATTATATGATGTTGTACTTAATGTTTTGTTGTCAATGCATTTGTTTTAGTACAATAGACAGCATACTTATTGTTAAAGGTGCAGTATGTAAGTTTGACACCCAGTGGTTGAACTAGGTGTTACATTCCTGGATCAAAACAAATGCAAGCGCAGGTTGCCAGATTGAGGAGCAAGTCTGACTTAAGTCCTGTTCTAAATTAAAGCAACGGCACGCGATAGAGGGAATATTTTCCATATTAAAAGGAGTTTTTGTCCTAACCAACACTTCGAATTGATATATTAGAAACGGCTTCTATTTCTTGCAGCTGAACAACAGGACAGTTGAACAGTTCCAGCCCTGCTTCAACACACTTACCTGTAGGTTTCAAACAAGCCTGGAGGACTCAATTAGTTTGATCAGGTGTGTTTCATTAGGGTTAAAGCTAAACTGTGCAGAGCTGTGGCCCTCCAGGAACTGGATTTGACACCTGTCACAATTCATTCTATTAACAAACCATTAACTAAGACTATTAGCTCAACAAACTGCTAATTAGCTGCGTATTAATAGTTAGTAAGGTGGAAGTTTGAGTTTAGGTTTCGGGGAGGATAGGGATGTAGAATAAATTCATAAAAAACAGTTCATATTGCAATAATAAGCCAGTAGTAAATAGCATGAATTATGACTTAAACTAAAGTGTTACCGATTATTTTGCTATCCTCATTGGCAGATTATTTTGCTAATTGTTGGTCATTCAGTCTTTTACATCTTTAATACACTCAGTTAGCATATAGACAGTTCAGATATCTCATCAGGTTTTGTTGAAATGTATAATGGAACTAATCTTATGTCTTCTAATAGAGAAAGTCTTATTTTATTTTAGTTTGGCAGGAGTAGCTATGTATATTAATGTAATTTTACAGTTATTAAATATAATGTTCATTATGTTCTTTATCTTTTAAATTATTGTTATTAATAAATATTACAGTAGTGGTAATTCTCATTTTTAATGTAGTAATTCTTTTAACTTTTATTCTTATTTATTATATAGCTATGCTGATAAATAATAATAAACAACAAACTTTGAGTTTGTTTTGTTGCACTTAAAATCTAAATCACATTTTTTGTCAGATAAAATCCAGTAAGTTTTGATTTCATAAATTTGATTTTCATTCATTCATTCATTTTCTTTTCGGCTTAGTCCCTTTATTAATCAGGGGTCGCCACAGCGGAATGAACCGCCAACTTATCCAGCATATGTTTTAAGCAGCGGATGCCCTTCCAGCTGCAACCCATCCCTGGGAAACATCCATACACACTCATTTACACACATACACTACGGACAATTTTAGCCTACCCAATTCACCTATACCACATGTTTTTGGACTTGTGGGGGAAACCGGAGCACCCGGAGGAAACCCACGCGAACACGGGGAGAACATGCAAACTCCACACAGAAACGCCAACTGACCCAGCCGAGGCTCGAACCAGCGACCTTCTTGCTGTGAGGCGAACGTGCTACCCACTGCGCCACCGTGACGCTAAATTTGATTTTATATTTTTTTATTGTATTGTTATTTAATTTGGCGGTTCATCCCGCTGTGGCGACCCCAGATTAATAAAGGGACTAAGCCGAAAAGAAAATGAATGAATGAATGAATGTTATTTAATTTAACTTTAAGGAAAAATGAATGATTGTTTTTATCTATATTTTGCCAATATTTTAGTATACCTGATAAATAAAAAAATAACCACTGTTATCCAATGACTTGCCTAATTACCCTAACATGCCTAGTTAACCTAGTTAAGCCTTTAAATTGCACTAAGTATCTTTCAAAATATCTAGTCAGATATTATGTGCTGTCATCATGGCAAAGATAAAAGAAATCAGTTATTAGAAATGAGTTATTAAAACTATTATGTTTAGAAATGTGTCGAAATAAATCTCTCTGTTAAACAGTATATTTGCAAAATAATTTTAAAAAGAAATCACAGGAGAGCAAATAATTTTGCACACATACAGTTGAAGTCAAAATTGTTCGCTCTCCTGTGATTTATTTATTTAATTATTGTCTTTTTCAAATATTTCCCAAATGATGTTTAACAGATTCATGACTTTTTCACAGTATTTCCTATAATATTTTTTCTTCTGGAGAAAGTCTTATTTGTTTTATTTCAGCTGGAATAAAAGCAGTTTTTAATTGTTTTAAAGCCATTTTAAGGTCAATATTATTAGCCCCCTTAAGCAAAATTTGTATTGGATTGTCTCCAGAACAAACCACTGTTACAATACAATACAATGATTTGCCTAATTACCCTAGTTAACCTAGTTAAGCCTTTAAATGTCACTTTAAGCTGAATTCTAGAATCTTGAAAAATATCTAGTCAAATATTATGTGCTGTCATCATGGCAAAGATAAAAGAAATCAGTTATTAGAAATGAGTTATTAAAACTATTATGTTTAGATAAAATCTAAACAGAAATTGGGGGGAACAAATATACAGGAGGGCTAATAATTCTGACTTCAACTGTACACACGCATAATTCCCCCCTTAAGTGCTGCAGTGATTGTATTGTGTGTGTGTGTGTGTGTGTGTGTGTGTGTGTGTGTGTGTGTGTGTGTGTGTGTGTGTTGAGTTGTGTTTGGTTTAATAAAGTGTGTTTTTTTTTGGTGTGCTTCAGTTCGGAAGTGAGGCGCAGCAGCTGGAATGGGCCAAACGGGAGAGTCAGCGGGAGGAGGCGGAGCGTATCCGGAGACTCCACCTCCAGGAAGAGCAGGATCTGGAACTTGCCCTTGCTCTCAGTCGAGCTCAGATGCCCAGAACATGAAACAGCTTCTGGATTCAGTTTTTCAATTTCTACTCGCGATCACATCTCAGGTGTGCCGATCACTGTCACACTACAAACGCCGAAGACACCCGGAACCAATGAAGTGCTCACGAACTGTAGTTCACCCAAAAATGAAAATTGTGTCATCATCTATTTGCACTTCACTTGTTTCAAACCTTTAATAGTTTGTTTCTTCTGTTGAATACAAAAGAAGGTATTTTGAAGAATGCTGGAAACCTGTAAAAAAAATAAACAAATACAATGGAAGTCAATGGTTGCATGTTTTCCAGCATTCTTTAAAATATCTTCTTTTGTGTTCAACTGAAGAAAGTCATGTTTAAAACCACAGGGAGAGTAAATAATGAGTAATTTTTCATTTTTTTATTCTGAAAAGAAGATATTTTAAAGAATGCTGGAAACCTGTAACCATTGAGTTCCATAGTAGGAAAAACAAATACTATGGAAGTCAAGGGTTACTTAGCTTTCTTCAAAATATTTTATGTTTTGTTCAACAGAAGAAAGTAACTCATAAATGTTTAAAACCACTTGAGAGAGAGTAAATGAGTAATTTTTCATTTTTTCAAACCTCTTGAGTTAACACAAAAGAAGATATTTTGAAGAATGCTGGAAACCTGTAACTGTTAAGTTCCATAGTAGGGAAAACAAATACTATGGAAGTCAATGGTTACAGGTTTTTGAGCATTCTTCAAAGTATCTTCTTTTGTGTCTAACAGAAGAAAGAAACTCCTGTTTAAAACTACTTGAGGGAAAGTAAATGAGTAAAATTAAAAAATGTTCAAAGCTTTGTGAGTTTCTTTATTCTGTTTAAACCATTAACTTCAATTGTAGGTAAAACAAACACTATTGAAGTCAATGGTTACAGGTATTTTTTATCTTTTTTCAAATTATCTTCTTTTGTGTTGAACAGAAGAAATAAACTCATAAATGATTAAAAACACTTGAGGGAGGGTAAATGAGTAAAATAAAACAAAATTTCATTTTTGAAAGAAGTTTCTTTATTCTGTTGAACACAAAAGAAGATATTTTGAAGAATGCTGGAAACCTGTAACCATTGACTTCCATAGAAGGAAAAACAAATACTATGGAAGTCAGTGGCTACAGGTTTTCCAGCATTCTTCAAAATATTTTCTTTGAGTTTGAGTTTCTTTCCTTTGGTGAACACAAGAGAAGACATTTTGAAGAATGCTAAAAAACCTGTAACCATTGACTTCCATTGTAGGTAAAACAAACACTATGGAAGTCAATGGTTACAGGTTTTCATCTTTTTTCAAATTTTCTTCTTTTGTGTTTAACAGAAGAAATAAACTCATAAATGGTTAAAAACACTTGAGGGAGAGTAAATGAGTAAAATTTTATTTTATTTTATTTATTTTTATTTATAGTTTCTTTATTCTGTTGAACACAAAATAAGCTATTTTAGAGAATGCTGGAAAACCGGTAACCATTGACTTCCATACAATTTATTTTTCCTGCAATGGAAGTCAATGGTTACCGGATTTCCAGCATTCTTCAAAATATTTTCTTTGAGTTTCTTCATTCTGTTGAACACAAAAGAAGATATTTTGAAGAATGCTGGAAACCTGTAACCATTGACTTCTATTATTGGAAAAACAAATACTATGGAAGTCCGTGGTTACAGGTTTTCCAACATTCTTCAAAATAACTTAGTTTGTGTTCAACAGAATGAAGAAACTCAAATGTTTAAAACCACTTGAGGGAGAGTAAAATAATGAGTAATTTTTCATTTTTCAAACCTTTATGAGTTTTTTTTTTATTCACTTTCTTTATTCTGAACAAAAAATAAGATATTTTGAAGAATGCTGGAAACCTGTAACCATTGACTTCCATAGAAGGAAAAACAAATACTATGAAAGTCAAGGGTTACAGGTTTTCCAGCATTCTTCAAAATATCTTATTTTGTGTTCAGCAGATGAAAGAAACTCATAAACCTTTAAAACCACTTGAGGGAGAGTAAATAATGAGTAAATTTTCAATTTTGTGTGAACTATCCCTTTAACATACAGCTGTACCAAATACTCTAGGATGAATTCTTGCACACTCCTGGCATTTATTAAGGCATTGAAGTATCATATAATAAACATATGTATCACAATCATATCTCGCTGCATTTAGGATGTCACTTTAACTATAACCAACCTGATCCACCAGAGAAACTCTCAACCAGGTAAATGCATGACAGTCAGTGTAAAAATATATCTATATTCGCAGTTTTTTTGTATTTTGTGATTCATGTTTTGTTTTGTTTTTCATTTATTTGTGTTTTTGGATTGCATTTTGGGAGCTTGATTTTTCCTTAAACAACTTTTGATGTTGAAAAGTTTGAAAAAATGACTTTTATTTAATTCTTTAATAGTTTGAAGTGATATATTGTCTGGATTTGTGTTGTTAATTATGGTGCAAACACCTGGTAATAAACTACCAGCACTACTTCTGTCATTTTACTAACTTAATTCTCTATATTTTATTTCTTATACAATATCTAAATGTCAACAAATGTCACTTTGTTGAAGTACTAAGTTGAAAAGAGCAGATATAAAGGTCCTATAATGCAATTCATATCTATAAATGAACAGAAAAAAACCCTGTGAATCACAAAGTATGGAAGCGGGTATTATATTAATGGATTTTTTTGCGTTCTATGATCGTATATGAGTAATATATTTACATATAACCCTGTGTAATCAGTGCATTCCCAATGATTTTTCCTCCCCAACCACATTCATATACTGTCAGTTTCATTAGACTAAATGAAGACTTGTTCTGTATTTCTGAAGGAACCTGCTGTGATGTTTTAATTTGGGTTTTTGCGCTATTTCTGGAGTTGAGACTGTTTTAAAAAAGGAACACTCCACTTTTATTTGGAAATATGTTCATTTTACAGCTTCCCTAGAGCTAGAGTTTAGTTTAACCATTATTGAATCCATTCAGCCGATCTCCAGGTCTGGCGGGAACACTTTTAGCATAGCTTAGCATAGATCATTGGATTGGATTAGACCGTTAGCTCTCTCAAAAATGACCGAAGAGTTTCGATAATTTTCCTTTCAAACATCCTTTGATTTTCTGTTAGTCTTAGTACACAATATAACTACAGAAGGGTCAAGCTTTAAATAGGAAAATTATAGAAACTCTTTGGTCATTTTTGAGCGAGATACTAATGGTCTAATCCGATTCAATGATCTATGCTAAGCTAAGCTAACCTGAAAGTGCTCCCGCCAGACCTGGAGATCAGCTGAATGGATTCAATAATGGTAAAACTCAACTTTCAGCTGATCTCTGGGTCTTGTGAGAGCACTTTGAGGTTAGCTTAGCATAGATCATTGAATCGGATTAAACCATTAGCATCTCTCTCAAAAATGACCAGAGAGTTTCGATCATCTTCCTTTCAAGCTTCCTTTCATTTTCTGTCGGTCTTAGTACACAATATAACTACAGAAGAGTCAAGCTTTAAATAGGAATTTTTTTTAAAATTCTTTGGTAATTTTTAAATTAGATGCTAATGGTCTAATCCGATTCAATGATCTATGCTAAGCTAAGCTACAAGTGCTCCCGCCAGACCCGGAGATCATCTGAATGGATTCAATAATGGTAAAACTCAACTGTTTAACTCTAACTCTAGCCTATTTCCAAAACAAAGGAGCTTTCGAGTTTTCCTGTAATAATCACATCAGCAGCTCTCCTGAAGGACATTCATTACGTTTTGACCCTTTTCTTCAAGTGTATTTTATCTCGATGTGAAGCCTTATACTGTATATTGTGCTAATGTTGAATATGCATTCATTTATTTATTGCATCTGGGATATGCAACACTAAAATCAGCAGGTTATGGGTTGTTTATATGCTAGAGACGTTTGGTGTTTGATGTTTTTATTTTATTTTATATAGTTAAAGATTCTAAAGATTAAAGCCGATAACGTTTTCATCTGTTTTGGTGCTTTTGTGAAGAAAAGTTAAAAACAGATTTGCAATAAGCTGCTTTTCAATGTTTTAATACATTTTGAGCCAATTATCTGGATCCACTATTACTATTTTATTTAATTGTTTGCTTGAAGTTGTGTTATAAGACTCCTGAAATACATAACTAAAACATCATAAATTATTAGACACGAAAAGAGGGAAAAAGTCAAGACTGTTAAAGTATTTATTGATCAGAACTTAATTTCTTTTTCTCTTTTAATATACGAGTTAAATATGAACTTTGGACTATATATATACATACATACATACATACATACATACATACACTCACCGGCCACTTTATTAGGTACACCTCTTCAACTGCTCGTTAACGCAAATTTCTAGTCAGCCAATCACATGGCAGCAACTCAATGCATTTAGGCATGTAGACATGGTCAAGACGATCTGCTGCAGTTCAAAGCGAGCCTCAGGATGGGGAAGAAAGGTGATTTAAGTGACTTTGAACGCGGCATGGTTGTTGGTGCCAGACGGGCTGGTCTGAGTATTTCAGAAACTGCTGATCTACTGGGATTTTCACGCACAACCATCTCTAGGGTTTACAGAGAATGGTCCGAGGGAAAATATCCAGTGAGCGGCAGTTCTGTGGGCGCAAATGCCTTGTTGATGCCAGAGGTCAGAGGAGAATGGCCAGACTGGTTCCAGCTGATAGAAAGGCAACAGCAACTCAAATAACCACTCGTTACAACCGAGGTCTGCAGAAGAGAATCTCTAAACACACAACATGAGCTGAGTGTGTGCGCGCACCTGCTCTTCACCTCCACTCGCATTCATATCAGTGCAAAATTGATCCTAATTTTCAATATTACTGATGCATCGAGTGTGTCTGTGGTGTTTGTCCTGCTGCCATCAATATAAATGTCCATATATAAACAGCTCCTTGATCAGTCCAGTAACTCAAGCTGAAAGAATGAAGTCCGAGTCCTTGGAAAGATTGAGATCTCTCCGAGTGTGAAAATAATTTAACAGCTGCACGAATTTTAGCTTGGGTATGTTAATTAGCCCCATTTGGAATAACAGGAAATTCCAGCGTGAGTTTATGTTTACTGACGGCCTGAAAGAGCTGATTCTGTGATGGACAAATGAGAAGAGCTCAGGTGTCAGAAAGTCCAGACCTTTACACATTCCCCATGAGTCTGTGTGTGTTTTTACTGCTGAGTGCTTAAATAGTGGAGTTACAGATTACTGACTAACACTATCAGTGTGTTCGCAATTACATACTATTATCATACTCTTACTGTGGTTTCATTCAATTCAGGTTTATTTATATAGCACTTTCCACAATTAATTCATGGTGTGTGTGTGTGTGTGTACTGTATATATATAAATATATCCCAAGTCCTGTTTTAATAACAGATTGTCTTTGCCATGATGACAGCACGTAATATTTGACTAGATATTTTTCAAGATACTAGTATTCAGCTTAAAGTGACATTTAAAGGCTTAACTAGGTTATTATTTTAACTTGGCAAGTTTGGGTAATTAGGCCAGTCATTGGACAACAGTGGTTTGTTCTGTAGACAATAGAAAAAATGTGTTAAAGGGGGCTAATAATATTGACTTTAACAGTTTTTATATTTAAGAAATATTTTTATTCCAGCCAAACTAAAAGAAATAGCCTTTCTCCAGAATTAAAATAAAATAGAAAATACTGTAAAAATGTTCCTTGCTCTGTTAAACAGCACTTTTGAATATATATATATATATATGAATGTATAAGAGGTCTTTCTAAATATTTCTGAAATTTATTTATTTATAGGACAGTTTTCATTTTTTCAATTTCATAATTTCACCAAATATCTTCAGTGTTACTTTCCATGTTTCTAATTTGATGGCAATCTGTGAATGTGTATTTTATCAGTACATTATAAACATCTTTACAATCACTTTGGACAATTTTATGCATCCTTACAAAACTGTATTACTTTCCAACCCAATCTAACCCAAACCAACCAACCCAAACCAGCCAGCCAACCCAAACCAACCAACCAACTCAAACCAACCAACCAACCAACCAACCAACCAACCAATCAACTAACCCTAACCAACTAATCAACCCAAACCAACCAACCGAACCTAAACGAACTAACCAATTAACCCAAACCAACTAACCAACTCAACCCAAACCAATTACCCAACCCAACACCATCAAACAAACCCAAACCTAAACCAACTAACCAATTAACCCAAACCAACTACCCAACCCAACACCAACAAACCAACCCAAACAAACCCAACCTAAACCAATTAACCCAAGCCAACTAACCATCCCATCCCAAACCAATTAACCAAACCAACCAACCCAAACAAACCCAACCTAAGCCAACTAACCAACTAACCAACCCAACCCAAACCAATTAAACCAACCCAACACCAGCAAACCAACCAACCCACCCAAATCAATTAACCAAACCAACTAACAACCCCCAACTAACCAAGCCCATCAACCCAAAGCAAACCAATTAAGCAACCCAAACCAACCAACCAATCCTAACCCAAACAGATGTAGCTTCTAATGTAACAAAAGTGATCTATTTCAGATAACTGTTGTTCTTTTGCACTCATTCATTCATTCATTCATTTTTTTTCCGGCTTAGTCCCTTTATTAATCTGGGGTCGCCACAGCGGAATGAACCGCCAACTTATCCAGCATATGTTTTACACAGTGGATGAGCTTTCAGCTGCAACCCATCACTGGGAAACACCCATACACTCACACATACACTACGGACAATTTAGCTTACCCAATTCCCCTATAGCGCATGTGTTTGGACTGTGGGGGAAACCGGAGAACCCGGAGGAAACCCACGCCAACACGGGGAGAACATGCAAACTCCACACAGAAATGCCAACTGACCCAGCCGGGACTCGAACCAGCGACCTTCTTGCTGTGAGGCGACAGTGCTAACCACTGAACCGCCGCGCCGCCCCCTTTTGAACTTTATATTCAATCATTTTTAAACATTTAAAAAAATGAACTGTTGCAAATAATTATATATTTTAAAAAGTGTTTTTATATTCATCAGCGAATCCTCAAAAAATGCATCATAGTCTCCACCAAAATATGAAAGGGAAGGATTTCAGCAATGATAATAATCAAAAATGTTTCTTGATCATCATATTTTAATGATTTCTGAAGGATCATTAAAAACTGGAGAAATTATGCTGAAAATGTAGAAATAAATGGCTTTTTTAGCATATAGTTACATTGATGTATGCATGAATGAATGTATACATACTGTTATTTCCCAACAATGCCATTTTTTTAATAATACCGAAAACATTTATTTAAAGAATCCTACTTTTCAATAACTTCTTAACATTTGTGTTTGTATATAGACTAGTTCGTAAAGAGACAGGATCTTTATTTCTGCTTTGAAATCTGCTAATAACTGTAATCACAGTAAACACACACATCTACATGTTTTGCTTTGAAGGGAAAAAGAGAAGCTGCTGTTTCTGTTCTCTTCAGACTGGTAGTAAAAGTTACTATCATCAGCACACAAAAGTGAAATGAGATTTCTGCTTCACTGCATTGAGTCGGCTAATAATAGACTGGATCACATTTCTTCTTTTTCTCGAGAATTTGCGTAAAAAGGGAACTCTATTCCTGTTTTCACACATTAATCACGCATGCAGAACAAGCACAACTCTTAGAAAACACACAACTGGATGCCTGTGATGTTCTTCGGTGTATTTTTATGCACATCATGTTGAAATATTGGTTATACATTCTGATAATTGATAGTGACGTTTTTTTTATAGCATATTCATTTGCTTTGAATTGTTGTGAATCAATTATAGATCAGATATTTGTCATTATTAATAAGTGAATATAAAGAGATCAAATAATCGAAGTCAAATAATTCACAAAATTGTGTATTTCTAATAAAGTTTGAGTATTTTATATACATTTTTAGGCATATATTATTAGTACTGACAGCAATTATACTTTACATTTTTGTACTTATTGTGTTATATTCTTAATTACTTTTATTCTTTAGTTTTATTTTTACTGTGTGTATACACTCACCGGCCACTTTATTAGGTACACCTGTCCAACTGCTCGTTAACGCAAATTTCTAATCAGCCAATCACATGGCAGCAACTCAATGCATTTAGGCATGTAGACATGGTCAAGACGATCTGCTGCAGTTCAAACCGAGCATCAGAATGGAGAAGAAAGGGGATTTAAGTGACTTTGAACATGGCATGGTTGTTGGCGCTAGACGGGCTGGTCTGAGTATTTCAGAAACTGCTGATCTACTGGGATTTTCACGCACAACCATCTCTAGGGTTTACAGAGAATGGTCCGAAAAAGAGAAAATATCCAGTGAGCGGCAGTTCTGTGGGCGCAAATGCCTTGTTGATGTCAGAGGTCAGAGGAGAATGGCCAGACTGGTTCCAGCTGATAGAAAGACAACAGTAACTCAACCGAGGTCTGTAGAAGAGCATCTATGAACGCACAACACATCCAACCTTGAGGCGGATGGGCTACAGCAGCAGAAGACCACACCGAGGGCCACTCCTGTCAGCTAAGAACAGGAAACTGAGGCTACAGTTCGCACAGGCTCACCAAAATTGGACAACAGAAGATTGGAGAAACGTTGCCTGGTCTGATGAGTCTCGATTTATGCTGCCACATTCGAATGGTAGGGTCAGAATTTGGCGTCAACAACATGAAAGCATGGATCCATCCTGCCTTGTACCAACGGTTCAGGCTGGTGGTGGTGGTGTAATGTTGTGAGGGATATTTTCTTGGCACACTTTGGCTCCATTAGTACCAATTGAGCATCGTGTCAACGCCACAGCCTACTTGAGTATTGTTGCTGACCATGTCCATCCCTTTATGACCACAGTGTACCCATCTTCTGACGGCTACTTCCAGCAAGATAACGCGCCATGTCATAAAGCGCGAATCATCTCAGACTGGTTTCTTGAACATGACAATGAGTTCACTGTACTCAAATGGCCTCCACAGTCACCAGATCTCAATCCAATAGAGCACCTTTGGGATGTGGTGGAATGGGAGATTCGCATCATGGATGTGCAGCCGACAAATCTGCAGCAACTGTGTGATGCTATCATGTCAATATGGACCAAAATCTCTGAGGAATATTTCCAGTGCCTTGTTGAATCTATGCCACGAAGGATTAAGGCAGTTCTGAAGGCAAAAGGGGGTCCAACCCAGTACTAGTAAGGTGTACCTAATAAAGTGGCCGGTGAGTGTATATATTTTAATACATCTATATATATATATATATATATATATATATATACAAAAAAAGGCAATAGCATACCATGTGTAGGTGTTTAACCTTTTGACCTGTGCTGTATATGTAAATAAATGTAAATATAATTGTGTATTTTATATGAATCTCAAAATGTTTTTTGAGTATGTCCTCTCAAACCCAGGTAAGTAGATGTTGCCACAATATTTAATTAAAATATGCAGATGCAGCATTATTTTTTATCTTGCAGGTTGCATATCAAAGCTGCAGCAGAGCGTCTTTGATGTCTGTGAGTCTGAGATGTTGAGCAGAGCCGTCCAGACGCATCTAAATTCTCTCTCTGTAATTATGGAAATGCAGTGTTTGTATTTATAGGCAGAAGCCACAGGCTGCTGGCCTCGACCTGACGCAGCTGGAAAGCATCTTGGTCTACACTATAATACCCAAGTCGGTGAGCTTGAGTGGGGGTTCAAGAATAGCACTCGTTTCTGGGGACTTTGCTATCCAGTCGCTTCAAAGCAGCCCATAATAAGAGACCAGCGAAGAAGCCACATCCAACATGACAGGCAAACGACACCACACATGAGTATATATATTCAAATTTAGTTTAATATTTACAATAAATACAGTACTTACAATATAAAATGTATGTACACAATCATATAAAAAAGACCCAGGACTTCAAGACCCAGCGCATCCGGTGCTATTGAACAAGAGGACACTAAATGTGCCGCCGTTTGAGGAACATTTTACAATAGTGAACATGCGTTAAAGGGATAGTTCACACAAGAATTAAATCTGCCATCATTTATTCACTCGTTTCTTCTGTTGAACACTAAAGAAGATATTTTGAAGAATGCTACTTGATGGTATCCAATGAAAAACAATTACTATTGAAGTCAATGGATATTTTTGTGTAAACTCAAAGTGTGAGTAAATGAGATCATCTTCATTTTTTGGAGTGAACTGTCCCTTTAACACTTATAAAAGTTGCATCTGTTGGCGTTATTCAATGCACCTGAATTACACACATTTTTTGGTCAATGCATTTACTAAATGCAGCATTATTGTAAAGCGTTACCGACATTTGTAAAGAAATGGGTAAAAATTAGCTGGAATGATAAATCAATGTATTGTGATTCATGAATCGATTGTTAGATTTTTGAATGCATCCCGATTCTCTCTGGAATCAATTCTGAGCTACGTTTTAAACCGCAGATGGTGCTCTAGGTTCATTTTTTAACAGCAGATGGCGCTCTAGGTTAATGTTTAACAGCAGTCTAGGCTAGTTTTGAACAGCAGACGGCACTCTAGGCTAGTTTTTAAACACCAGACGGCACTCTAGGCTAGTTTTTAAACACCAGAGTGCACTCTAGGCTAGTTTTTAACAGCAGACACACTATAGGCTCATTTTTAACAGAGGTCTAGGCTAATTTGAGCAGCAGAGGGCACTCTAGGCTTGTTTTTAAACACCAGACGGCACTCTAGGCTAGTTTTTAGCACCAGAGGGTGCTCTATGCTAGTTTTTAATAGCAGACACACTATAGGCTAATTTTTAACCGAGGTCTAGGCTAGTTTTGAGCAGCAGAAGGCGCTCTAGGCTAGTTTTT
>CAIGQV010018314.1:4933269-4957558 GCA_903798115.1 Danio jaintianensis | reverse complement strand
AATATTCACCATGGTATATTAATATCATAGTGAATATGAAAAAAACATGATACTATTACATACTGTACGTATTTATGTGCTATATGTTTACATGGTGTAACATAATGCCATTGTCCAATGAAATAGTCTGTAAAACCTTATAAAAACATGGTAAAACATGATAACTTTTGAAATAGACCCACATTAAAGCATTTCTTCCTACAGATGCAATGGTATTTTCAGGGTACATATCCAAAAAACGCAAGTAAACATGGCGTTATGTAAAAAAAAGTAATTATTCCACAGTTATTTTGCTGTTTTTGTTGATCCATATGCATTTTTTTTGGCAACTTAACATGCACAGTATGAGTTTGGCTGCCGAACATTATATATATGTCACTTAATATAATTTACATAGTACATTTTCAGTTATTTAAGCATGAAAACTTGATGTAAAATGCTCATATTGACCTCATGACCTCGGTTTATCGCTCATAACAAAGTCATGAGTCTGATAAAAGTCTCGTATGCGCATATTCTGCCTTGGTTTCTCTGTGCTTTTTGTGTTTCTCAAGAATGCTTTTGGGATGTTTCTCATCTCTTTGTCATGAATCTTCAAGGGAACTGAAGACTCTTTCTCTTGCTCACAGGTTTCACGTAATCTCTATTATGCAAACTCCATTTTCATTGCAAACCAGAGTTTCTTGCGCTTCTAGTTTGGTGATGGAAATAAAATGGGACTCACAAAATCCAGTCAGAAGTGACACATTAAAGCTGAATAAACAAGCCTCCCGCTGGAGTATTCTGTAAATAACATTATATTAAAATTACAATTCAATTATATGGATACAATCATTTTAAAATCTGAAATCAATTTAAAGTTCATTCATTCATTTTCTTTTCGGCTTAGTCCCTTTATTAATCTGGGGTCGCCACAGCGGGATGAACCGCCAACTTATCCAGCATATGTTTTTACGCAGCGGATGCCCTTCCAGCTGCAACCCATCACTGGGAAACATTCATACACACTCATTAACACACATACACTACGGACAATTTTAGCTTACCCAATTCACCTATACCGCATGTCTTTGGACTTGTGGGGGAAACCGGAGCACCCGGAGGAAACCCACGCGAACACGGGGAGAACATGCAAACTCCACACAGAAATGCCAACTGACCCAGCCGAGGCTCGAACCAGCGACCTTCTTGCTGTGAGGCGAACGTGCTACCCACTGCGCCACCGCGTCGCCGCAATTTAAAGTTGTCTAAATTAATTGATCAGCAATGCATATTAATAATAGAAAATGTAGTTTTGATATATTTATGGTAGGAAATTTATAAAAGGTATTCATTTAAAATGCTATGTACTTAATTTCCTAATTATTTTTACAAAATTAAAATGAAATTATGTAGATAAAATCATTTTAAAATAAAATAAATTGACATATTGAGAAAATCACCTTTAAATTTGTCCAAATTAGTTGATCAGCAGTGCATATTACTAATTAAAAATTGGGTTTTTATATATTTATGGTAGGAAATTTACAAAAAGTCTTCATGGAAAGTTATATTTACTTCATATTCTGATTATTTTTGGCGTAAAATAAAAATCTATAATTATGACCCATACAAACTTGAGCAACGTAAGACATCATTTTATGCTCCAGAGTCACAAATAAGTCATTAAGGATGGTAAATTAATATCCGATGAAATGTAAATCTCCTAAAATTGTTTCCAATAATCAGTAGGAGCAGCTTTTTTGTTCTTTTCAAGAGATGTTTCAAACTTTTCATGAAAAATCGTTAAAAAATTTGTTAAATTGAAGCCATTTTCACTCAGAAATTGGTAATAAATGTCACAAATGTGCAAAGAAACACCAAATAATATAATAAATCAATTAAATTAACTTTGTTAGTGATGATGTTTTCCTGTAAAACATTCTTTTGTGATGTTAGTATTGTTTGCAACTTTGAAAAATAAAATGTGTAATATAATAAAATGATTTTTTTCTAGATTTTGACAGCTATATTACCATTATTTGAGTTAAAACTATAAAAGATTGACATATAATAGTGTCTTATTATGAATTAATGCTTTTATTATAAATTAAAGCTTTATAATAAAACACACATGCTACATTTAACACGTCTGGACAAAAATATGATATTATGTATTTACAATAATCAATAATAGCAGCTTTTGTCTCCAAGTTTCAAATTCTCTATGATCTCTTGATTTGATTGCTGTCTGAATTGTGTTATTATTTTCTGAAATATTTTTAAATCTTTGTGAAATCAAAGCCTTTTTCACTCAGAAATTGGTAATAAATTTCACAAATATGCAAAGAAACACCAAATAATACATTAAATAAATTAAATTAACTTTTGAAATATAAGTCAGCAATGGTGTTTTCTGGTAAAACACACTTTAGTGATGTTTGTAGTATTTGCGACTTAAAAAAAAAAGTATAAAATGATTTTGTTTTCTAAACTTTTGACAGCTATATTACCATTATTTGATAAAAATCTGATAAAAAATAATGCATATAATGGTGTCTAATTATAAATTAATGTATACAACTTTGTATTAACGCACACATAAGCTACATTTAACACGTGTCTACAAAAAAGAAGTGTATTTGGTGTATATTTTGGCCTTTACAACACTTAAAAAATAAAGAATATTATAGTTTCATGGTGAATCTTTGCATTTCCATTCCACAAAGCATGAACTCTTTTATTGTTTTGTTTTTTTGACCAATTATTAATATTATTACTAAATTGTGTTTCTGACTGTGCACATTTTGAGTTTTTGGTAGTTGTTTTAATGGTAACCCATCATTAAAGCTTAAAGAGTTGCCTGTTAAAGGCTTAAGAATCGGAGTTGCATGGATTACCGGTAGTCGTTGTAAAATTTGCATAATGTCACCTTAAATTGGAGGTGTAATTTGTGCTTTGTCTTTTCTCACAGGTGTTGAGATTGTCATCACTGGTGTTGGGAAAGGTATTTGAGGAATATGCTGTCATTCTGATTTCCACAGAAGTCTGCAGGAAATGTATCCGGGTCTTTTTTAGTGGTCGGTTGGACTGATAGCACTTAATCTCTCATCTGCTCAGGTGACTCTCACTCATGACTAAATGTTATAACACATTGACTTTATGTGCGTGCATTATTAACACTGAAATCAAAAATACTTTGTGATGCCGGTCAAAAAATATTTGGTGTTCTGTATTGAATAATTGCAATTATTAAATGTTTTTCAAAGTGTCTTATGCCCACCAAGGCTGCATTTAGTTAATCAAAATACTGTAAAATTGTGAAATATTATTACTATTGAAATGAGCTTTGTTCTATTTTAATATGCTTCTAAATGTAATTTATTATTGTGATGCAAAGCTGAATTTCTAGGCATCATTACTTCAGTGTCACGTGATCCTTCGGAAGGCATTTGAAAAGGCAAGAAGATTTTTTTTATCGAAACTGTTATACTTTTTATTCAAGATTCTCTCATGTGTAGAAAGTTAGAGAAAAATATTGTTTATTAATAGAAATAATTGATATATTTTGTAAATGACTTTTTCTGTTGTCATGTTTGATCTATTTAAGTCTTTAATTTAAAAAAGCAAATACCCCAAACTTAATTTATAGTGCATTACTTCATTTAAATGACAAAACTATTAGTTTTTGCTCTCTTTATGGAACAAACATCACTACCTGCTATACACTGTTTTGTGTATAGCATCTTTGTTGTGATGGAACAAACATCACTACCTGCTATACACTTATTTAACAACATATTTTACATGCCTATTTGCACATAACAGCTGCCATATAACGTTGTATATAGTAATATTCCTGTACATACACTTGTCAATTTGTATATTTGCATTCACTATTACTTCTACTTTTAAAATATATTTATGATCTGTTTTTTGTCCTGTCTCTGTAATTCTGTTGCACTGTAGAAGCTCCGTCACGAAAACAAATTCCTCGTATGTGTGAACATACCTGGCAATAAAGCTCTTCCTGATTCTGATTTAAATGAAATCTTGGTGACCATAAGAAACAATAATTATTTTTTCAAACTTTTGACAGCTATATTACCAGTATTTTACTTAAAAATAGAAAATACTGACATATAACAATGTCTTATTATAAATTAATGCATGAAACTTTGTGATAAGGCACACATATACTATATTTAACATGCGTCTAGAAAAAAATACGGTATTTGGTGTATATTTTGGCCTTTACAACACTTAAAAATTCCACAAAACACATGTTTATCCTGAAACAAAATGTTAACTAGATTATAGAAATGTTATTCACACTAAGAAAAATAGATATTTTATGAATTGTTTACTCAAATGGTCTAGATAGATAGATTTTCCTATGACATCACTATGAGACCCCATTTGAAGCGTTTAGTTTTAACTCTTTAATTTGCACTCTTAAGATTTTTATTATTATTAATATAATTTTTGGTTAAATTGTGTTCCTGAAAGAGCAAATTTTGAGTTTTTTTGGTTGTTGTTTTAATGATAACCTATCATTAAAGCTTAAAGAGTTGCCAGTTAAAGGCTTAAGAGTTGGAGATGCATGGATTACTGGTAAAGTCGTTGTAGAATTTGCATAATGTCACCTTAAATTGCCCATAATGGCCTGCATGTGTCAATGTGAACGGCCGTTGTTGATTCAAAAAGCAGAGCTTATTCCCGTCTTAACACATCTTAGGTCATCTCCTGCATGTAAAGCACACATAACGGCTCTTGTTTGTGGTAACAGTCGCCATGTACGTTAAATATTCATTCAGGTAATTTTTTCCATTGCCCTAAATGAAAGCAATTACAGACGTCATGTGCGCGCAGGAGTTTGACATGTGTTCAGACTGTCATGGCAGCTCGCCAGGCCACATTACATGCATCATTTCTAAATGATGTGTCAGTGTGTACAAGTGCGCGCATGCTGTCGCACAGTACGAATATCTATTTCCATCCGAGCGTGCATGTTTGTGCATGCAAGTCTGTTTGGCAGAAAACGTCCTTATTTGACTTACGGCTTCTTAAACAATTAGATATAAAACTGGAATTACAATATGTGGTGTTTTTATTTTTTGAAGCATCACCAAGTCTCGTTTTTCATTGCTGGAGTTAGTCAGCGTTCTTATGCTCGGATCGAAAGCAAAATTTTATCCAAATGATTCATATGAAAGGAGATTCTCGTGGCTGGTGTGTTTAATGCTGGATTTTTAATTGGTGCCAAGTCAGACGTCCTCGGTTATTTCTGAGAATCATTATTTCTTAATCTTCCAAAATGGCTTTCTCTCTCTTTGCACAATGTTATAATGGTTGAGTAACATGTGAAAGTTGCAAAACATGTTTTTCTCTCAAGTCCTGAGAACGGTCGATCAGTATAATCTGCTGGATTTGCAGTATGAATGTTAGTCGATGCTGCGTTTACATGGTAATATGTTGAATTTGCAATCTGAACAATGTAGGGATGGGACGTGAAAAAAACTGTTTGGTTTTTCTGTCACGGTTCGGTATGTGTGTGTGAACAAAAATGTACTTTAAAATAAAAACAGATAATTAGATACATACATACATAGACTTGTATGTCCATGCAGTCTTTTGCAGTCTTGTACTCTTCACCCATTAGCTATCTTACCAACCACCTATTTTTATGCAATGACCGAGTTCAAGGTTTGTGTTTTAAGTGAACGCTAGTGCAAAGAAATGCGTCTTTAATCTAGGTTTAAACTGACACAAACTAAACGAACAAATGAAAATGCACTAGTGTAAATCCTGAGACAAGAAGTCTTGGCCTGCTCTTACCTGCAAGATAAGGTCAACAGTCGACAGTCTTGAGTAAAAAAAAAGTAATATATTCAAATTTTAAGCCTATCTTACACTTACTCTTGTAAACAACACATACTTTAACATTACTTTCTTTAAAAAGTAACTAAGTAACACATTTAGCTACTTAAAAAAGTGACTTTAGATTGTAATATATTACACTACCTGACAAAAGTTTTAGGAACAACAAATAATAACTTGACTTCTAGTTAATCATTTGGTATCAGAAGTGGCTTATATGAAAGGCAAAGGCCTCTAGATTACGCTTATTTTACCAAAATAAATTGGTAAATTTAAAAAGATTTTTAATGATTTAATTAGGACAGGTCTGACTTTGCTTAGACAAAAGTCTTGTCACTTAACAGAAATAATGTCCAGTATAGAATATAAAGTCATGGTGCAGTGGAAACAGAATTAATATTGTGTATGATGCGGGTTCATTTTTGGGTCCAATGCGGGTTCCAATAGGTCTTCTGCAGTATTTGTGATGATTGGGATGCAGGTCAACAGATGATTCACCGGAAAAATCGACCTTCTGCCACTTTTCCAAATGATCAACTAGAAGTCAAGTTATTATTTGTTGCTCTTACAACTAGGACCGACGACAAGACTTTTGTCAGGTAGTGTACTTCTTTCAAAATAAGTTCAATAGTCGCCAGTCTTGATATACAGTAGTCAACATTTGAAGTGGATCAAAAACTTGTTTTAAAATTGTCTTAAGACAAGAATGGCTGTTGCTTAATAGTTTTAGGACAACTTTGATGAAATACTAGTTTGGTGATATACTACTGTATATCACAATATATTACATTTTTACGCCTATCTTACTCTTACTCTTTAATAAAAAATGCAAAAAAACAACAACAACAACAACAGCAACACATGCTTTCACATTACTTTCCTTAAAAAGTAACTAACACATTTAGCTACTTTAAAAAAGTGACTTTATATTGTAATATTTTACTTTTTTCCCCCAACACCGATAGTGTATGGACACTTTGCTGTATAGACTCTGAACACTGCATTATAACCAATGCTTTATTCACTTGTTATTTTGCTGTATTTGCAATCTGAACATTGCATTATAACCAATGCTTCATTTACTTGTTAATTTGCTGTATAGACTTGGCATCTGAACGTTATAACTAATGCTTCATTTACCTGTTATTTTGCTGGATTTGACATCTGAACATTGCATTTAACCAATGCTTTATACACTTGTTATTTTCAACCGAGGCTCATTCTGAAAACGTACCGCTATATACATTTCTGAAGAGCGCCAAATACGTCCCAGGAGGTACGTTTTTTTGCAGTTTTTGTTTTTGCGAATCCACCAGAGGTCGCTGTGTACGCTTTATCAGATCTCAAATATCTCTCGCGAGTACCATTCGTGCCTGCTGTTCTTGCGTAAATCCACTAGAGGATGCTGTCGACTGACTAACTGAATGACTGACTGACTGACCGATTGATTGACCCACCCTCCTCCTTCACTATACCCAACCAATAGTGTTTTCAAAAGCACAGATTGACCAGCGCCCACCCACTTCCCTAAACCCAACAAATAGTGTTTTTAAAAGCAAACCAGAAAAAGAAAAGCCCTCGTCTGATTTTTACCAGGTTTTCAGATTTTACCACATTTTCACCCTGTTATTTACATGTTTATTTTATTTTTTGGCTTTTGTTTTTGTCTTACCTGCTTTCTGGAACTGTTCTTCGCCGGACTCGAACCCCGTCGTCGTGGTCAGCTCCTCTCTGCGTCTCAAGTCCGCCGACGTACATGGTGAGCTAACTGTACAAACTGGTAACAGCGGGAATGCCATCCATATGAAGGTAAGCGGTCAGCTGGTAAGCGCGAAAAGGAATGGTGTCATACCGCCCCATAGCGTTCGTTTTAAAAACAAAATGCAGCCATACGTACTTCTCGCTTCATAATTCGCAATCTCCAGAAATGTATATAGGGCTGCGTTTTCAGAATGAGCCTGTGTTGGTTATTTTGCTGGATTTGCTATCTGAACATTGCATTATAACCAATGGTTCATTTACTTGTTAATTTGCTGTATAGACTTGCCATCTGAACATTGTGTTATAACCAATGCTTCATTTACCTGTTGTTTTGTTGGATTTGCCATCTGAACATTGTGTTTTAACCAATGCTCCATTTACCTGTTAATTTGCTGAATGGATTTGGCATCTGAACATTGTGTTATAACCAATGCTTCATTTACCTGTTGTTTTGTTGGATTTGCCATCTGAACATTGTGTTTTAACCAATGCTCCATTTACCTGTTAATTTGCTGAATGGATTTGGCATCTGAACATTGCGTTATAACCAATGCGGCATTCACCTGGTGTGACTTGAGGTCTATGAATTGCATTCATACCAGCAATGCACGCGGCATAAACATTACAACACCCTTGCATTCTTCTGAAAGGAATTTTACAAACAGCAGGTTCTTTTATTATCCCTTATACTGAATTCTCATGTCAATCTCATGTCAGCCTCGCGTCACGTTTCGGGTGATTTGTGTATGAAGTTTAAGCATTACACCCCTTTTACATTCTTGCTTTTGTAAATGATTTACAGCCTAATTCAGTGTCTAAACTGTAGATGCTTTTAAATGCAGACGGATCAGTATTTTTTGGATTGTTTTCCTAATCTGATATGTGTAGCAATATTACAACATGTTTTTTTCCCAAATCAATTTTACAAAGATGCATGATGTTAATGTTTATAATATCCTAATGCTTTATAGATCTATTTACAAGATTACAGGTAATTGATAACACAGTGAAACAAGCAATCAAGCATGTATGTCGACAGATAAAGGTTGATTTATATATAGTTGTAAGAGCAACAAATAACTTTACTTCTAGTTGATAATTTGGAAAAGTGGCAGAAGGTTGATTTTTCAGATGAATCATCTGTTGAGCTGCATCCCAATCATCACAAATACTGCAGGAAGACCTACTGGAACCCGCATGGACCCAAGATTCTCACAAAAATCAGTCAAAATTGATGACGGAAAAATCATGGTTTGGGGTTTCATTCAATATGGGGGCGTGCGAGAGATCTGCAGAGTGGATGGCAACATCAACAGCCTGAGGTATCAAGACATTTGTGCTGCCCATTACATTACAAACCACAGGAGAGGGCAAGTTCTTCAGCGGGATAGTGCTCCTTCTCATACTCCAGCCTCCACATCAAAGTTCCTGAAAGCAAAGAAGGTCAAGGTGTTCCAGGATTGGCCAGCCCAGTCACCAGACATGAACATTATTGAGCATGTCTGGGGTAAGGAGGGGTATGGAGGAGGAGGCATTGAAGATGAATCCAAAGAATCTTGATGATCTCTGGGAGTCCTGCAAGAACGCTTTCTTTGCCATTCCAGATGACTTTATTAATAAGTGATTTGAGTCATTGCAGAGATGTATGGATGCAGTCCTCCAAGCTCATGGGAGTCATACACAATATTCATTCTAATAAAATCAAGGCTTGATCATATTTTATTTTGGTAAAATAAACATAATCTAGAGGCCTTTGCCTTTCATATAATCCACTTCTGATACCAAATGATTAACTAGAAGTCATATATATATATATATATATATATATATATATATATATATCAAACCTTAAGACTTTAAAAGATACATCGGTAAGTCCCACAGGATTTTGCAAGTGGGTTTCCTCCGGGTGCTCCGGTTTCCCCCACAGTCCAAACACATGCGCTATAGGGGAATTGGTTAACAAAAAATTGGCTGTAGTGTATGAGTGTGTGTGTGTGAATATGAGAGTGTATGGGTGTTTCCCAGGACTGGGTTGAGGCTGGAAAGGCATCCGCTGCGTCAAACATATGCTGGAATAGTTGGCAGTTCATTCAGCTGTGGCGACCCCTGATAAATAAGGGACTAATCTGAAGGAAAAAGAATGAATTAATGTGATAGGAAAACAATTGAAATTCTTTAGCTGTAATCTTCTTTAGCCTTTTTAAACGAGATGCTAATGGTCTAATCCGAATCAATGATCTATGCTAAACTAAGCTGAAAGTGCCCGTTAGACCCAGAGATCATCTGAACGGATTCAAAATAGTAAAACTCAACTGTTTAACAATGTAAAATGAGCCTATTTTAAAGACAAATAGAGTATAGTCGCCATATCGGCCTACAAAATATCAACTTTTCTGTCAGTCTTAGTACATGATGTAACTACAGAAAAGTCAAGCTTCAAATAGGAAAATTGTCAAAACTCTTTGGTCATTATTGAGTGAGATGCTAATGGTCTAATCGGATTCAATAATAATGCTAAGCTAAGCTAAAAGTGAGACCCGGAGATCGGCTGAATGGATTTAAAAATGGTCAAACTCAACTGTTTAACAATGTAAAATGAGCCTATTTCCAAAACAAGTAGAGTATTTCTTTGACAGTGAGTTTCTGCGTGTGTTTTATATAGTGTGTGACTCTGTGGTTTGTCGTGTTCAGGCGATGGCGTGACTCTACAGAGGTCTGCGTGCCTGAAAGCTGCTCTTCGCTGTGTAAGTGACTGGGATCCTGCCTGGACCTTTTATACCAGAGTTATTTTTAAACACACACCCCTTTCTTATTTCCGTGTTTCCTCCAGAGTGTCTCAGGAAGCCCGTTTGGCCCCATTTCCTGCACACACGCGGACAGATTCGCCAGGAATCGGAGAATGATTGCATTGAGGAGCTCGGCCTCCGTAAGGAAAACACAAGACGGCTGAAAAATGAAAAACAGAGTCGGTCTGGCACGTGCGAGGAATTTAAAGGCCTGGACAAACTCCAGCTCTCGTTTCACTATACGCTAGAAATATTTGGGGAGAGTTTTGCGAACAAGAACTGGCTTTTTTTCGTTGTACCTGAGAGCCGCACTGTGCATGTAATTGCATATATACACAAAACGTCATAAACAGAAATGTTGGATCTGATTATTAAGTGAGGTTTATTGTCTGCACATGCTTCGGATTAGTGTTATGTAATAAGCGTCAAATTGCATAATTGCACCTTGACTTGATAGCGTGTTGCTAATTATATAACACGTTTTGTTTATAAGAAGCACATGCATCCGCACAAAACATGAGGATTGGCAAAACATGAGGATGTCATCGGTGCACGTGATGCAGAAATTTAGGGTTATTATAGTATAACCATTAAAACCAGTCTTGTCACATGCACTCAACATTAACTGGAAATAAAAAACGTTTAAAAACTCAGTGAATTAAAATAACACTAAAATATAAAACAGAACATTTGATGTAATTGACAAAAACACAACAAAATTACTAAAACTTTAAATTAAAACCGAATATTAGTACAAAAATTATCCCAAACTATTAATTTAACTTAGTTTCTCAGTGATAATAAATAAATAACTGCTAAAATTATGTCTTTTAAGATACCTTAGCACTTCATTTTCATGAAAATGATTAAACCATAATCCATTGCATAATCCAAATCCATTTACCAGACATATTTTCCCAATTCGACTCACAAAAGAGCAATGTAACATGCAAATATTACAATTATTGGCAGGCATAATTTATATTACACTTGTTTCAAGCACAGAGTTGTGTTAATCTCACTGCAGTCCTCCTGCAGCTTACTTAAATGTACTTTTAAAGTAAGGTTTTGAGTTTTTATTGTTTTTACGATCAACTTTCATCTCAATTTTTAATTACATACTTGAAAATGATATATTAATATTATGCAGCCTATAGCCTATTAGTCAAGGTAATTAAGGTTTTGACAAAAAAAGAAAATAAATATGTTCTAAAAATAGTTAAGGGGTAAAAGGCTATAGTTTTTGATCTTTTTAGTAGTTGGTGTATAGTAGCCTATTATTTTTTGTGAGTAGGCATATATGTGTATACATACTTTATTTATTCTGTTATATAGCCTATTTATTTAGTCGTATAGGTATAGTTTACCTTAGTGTGTTAAGTAAGCTAAAATGATAAACATTGAGCAGGAGACAGGAATTTCTGTTTGTGTATCATTTTCTCATAGCAAGCTAACGGTAGGCTAAGAGATAACCATGTGATAGTACAAGTAAACGTACATTTTTATTTCACATGTCCTTATGCCCTACTGAAAAAAACAGCTTAAACCAGCCTAAGCTGGTCAGGCTGGTTTTAGCTGGTCACCCAGGCTGGTTTTAGCTGTTTTCCCAGGCTGGTTATAGCTGGTTTGTCAGGCTGGTTTTAGAGGGGCCACTTTTTAGCTGGTCTTAGTTTGTCGGGTTGATCTTAGCTGGTTTTAGCAGGTCAGGGTGGTTTTAGAGGTTAGGGGTTAGGGTTGGGGTTAGGGTTAGCCTAACCCTTTTTATTTGGTCATAGCTGGTCAGATTGGTCTTAGCTGGTCAAGCTGGTCAGGCTGGTTTTAGCTTGTCAGGCTGGGCTTAGGTGGTTTTAGCTGGTCAGGCTGGGAGACCAGCTTAAACCAGCTTGGCCAGGCAAGGAGACCAGCTAAAAGCAGCTTGGCCAGGCAAGGAGACCAGCTAAAAGCAGCTTGGCAAGGAGACCAGCTAAAACCAGCCAACTTCTTAAGGTGGTTTTAGCAGTTTTTTTCAGCAGGGTGTCAAGTAACCCATATGAAAATGTTTTTAAATTTACTCTTAGATAACGCTTAGATAGTTTAGCTTTAGTTTGTTAAGTAAATTAAAATGATACAAATATTAAGTAAGGGACAGGAATGTCTGCGTATTCCCTCATACAGGGTTCATACACATTTTTACTACTAAAATTCCATGACTTTTCCATGATTTTTCCAAGACTTTCAAGTAAATTTTCATGACCTAATGTTGCATGCAATGTCTACATGTACGTGATAAAAGAAAAACAATGCGTGTTCAAATTTATTACAGCACATCGTAAAACACGCAACAATCTATTTAGTTTCAGCTTATATTTATATCTATGTAAAACTGATTTAGATAACGCTTACACCGCACTAATAATGTGAGAGTATGTGATTGGCCAAGGACAGAAACGAAGAAAAGACACCTAACCTATATTCAGGTATACAGATATCTGTTTTCCATGACTTTTCCAAAACTTTGTGGGCTTTTCTGATTTTCCAAAACTTTTCCAGACCTGGAAAATGCCATGTCAAAATTCCAGGTTTTCCATGACCGTATGAACCCTGCTCATAGCAAACTAACTGCAGGCTAAGAGATAACAATGTGCGCTGGCAAAATGTTATTTCACACGACTTTATTTTATGTCAAGTAGCCCATATGAGAATGTTTTTACTCATAGATAATGACAATCAGGTAAGTGCAATATTTAGTTATATAGGTAGCTTTAGTTTGTTAAGTAAACTAAAATGATAAAAACATCAAGTAGGGGGCGGGAATATCTAGCCTATTTGCTCATCATTCCCTCACAGCAAACTAAAGGGTGCGCTAGCAAAAATAAATGTTGTAGCCTACATTTTTATTTTTACACGACTTTATTTGAACTTTATTAAATAATGAATTATTACGTAGGCGAATGAACATGTTTTTTTACCCTTAGTTACGACAATCACCTCGTAAGTGCAATAATAAGTCTCTGTAATTAGTCTACAGGTCTTGAATATGCACAGAAGCATCAACACCTAGCATATCAAAACGTTTATTAGCCTTTCTGCTTTCTGTTCCAACTGAACCAAACTATACGTCGTTTGTTAGCTTCTCTGCGTTCCAGCAACACCTCTACACCAGTGTGTGTGTTTTGACAGAGTCCTCATATCGGCTCCATACGGATCTAATTGGGCGAGTGTGTTTCTCGTTTATTAGCTGTAAGCGACTAATCACAACTTGCTAAACCGCACCGCCGCGGCTCGTAAAGTGTTTCGATTGTCAGACCGGGGTATTTCTGTGTGATTAGCGGAAACACAGCGCTGACATTGAGCGTTGTGTCAACAGTAAATCCGCACGATTGCTTTCCTTTCATTCCTGCTAACTTTGTGTTCACCGATGCTTTCTGACACATGCTAGTTTTTATGTGAGCGCTAATGAGTCAATGCTGAGAGGCAACAGAGTGGGAGATTTGGTGTAAAACAAGCGTTCTTTCATTATCGCAGCTGTTGAAAATTATTATTATTATTTGCATTGGGGTATTGATTCTGATTTTTTTTAGTAATGTTTAGGCTGATATTGCTTTCAGTGTTCATCTAAATGTGCCTTATGATATTGATTTCTAATTTACCTGCTGAAAAATCCATCTTAAACCAGCCTAGGATGGTTGGCTGGTTTTAGCTGGTCGACCAGCCTGGTTTTAGAGGGGTTTTGGCCATTTCCAGGCTGGTTTCCAGCCATTTCCAGCCTGGTCTTAGCTGGTCAGGCTGGGAGATGACCAGCTAAAACCAGCTTGACCAGCCTAGCCAGACTGGGAGCCCAGCTAAAACCAGCTATGTCCAGCTTAAACCAGGCTGGTCAAGTTGTTTTTAGTTGGTCATTTTCCAGCCTGACCAGCTAAGACCAGGTTGGAAATGGCTGGAAACCAGCCTGGAAATGGCCAAAACCCCTCTAAAACCAGGCTGGTCGACCAGCTAAAACCAGCCAACCAGCTTAGGCTGGTTTAAGCTGTTTTTTTCAGCAGGGTTACTTTCTATTATTCATTCATTCATTCATTCATTCATTCATTCATTTTCTTTTCGGCTTAGTCCCTTTATTAATCAGGGGTCGCCACAGCGGAATGAACCACCAACTTATCCAGCATATGTTTTACGCAGCGGATGCCCTTCCAGCCACAACCCATCACTGAGAAACATCCATACACACCCATTTACACTCATACACTACTGACAATTTAGCTTACCCAATTCACCTATAGCACATGTGTTTGGACTTGTGGAGGAAACCGGAGCACCCGGAGGAAACCCACGCGGGGAGAACATGCAAACTCCACACAGAAATGCCAACTGACTCAGCCGAGGCTCGAACCAGCGACCTTTTTGCTGTGAGGCGATTGTGCTACCCACCGCGCCACCGTGAGGCCCTACTTTCTATTATAATGACTGCAATTCAAACGTTTATGTATGCAGTCGTTCGTACATTCATTGTCTTGATGGATGATGTCTAAATAGTTTTCTTTGCTAATTTATTCATTAATTATTTTAAAATATATTTATTATTAGTGATTATAAGTTGATTATGCCAGTCTCTGTTTTTAATAATCGAAGTAATTAACCAAACTTATTTATTTGATTTCATTGTTTTATTTAATTGCTTTTATACTAAATTTTTTACTTTAATTAAAATAATAATCTAAAATAATGAACATGTTTAATCTTCTGTTCTTTTGTTCAAAAAAGAAAGAAATTCCAATGAATAAATGAATGCACTGCGAACATTAATCAATTAAATGTGTTGATTAAATTGTTCATATTTAATATTTGTATAATCTTTACAATTATAGTTTATTTTAAGTGCTATATTTTAATGTGAATTATTTTTATTATTTTATTTGATTACTTTTATACTTGATTTAATGTAAAATAATAACTATAATTGTTATTTTTGTACAAATAAACAATATTTATCATTTTAATTCATAGCCTTTCAAAAACACAATTTTTAATTTCAATTCTCCTCCATTTCAGGCGCTCACTCAAACTATGGATGGACCAAACGTGTGTGCGTATGTGTGTGTGTGTGTCTGTGTTTCTTCTCTGGTACCTCAGATTCAGAAGCAAGTGCATTTGGACATTCCTGCAGAAACTCTCGCAGCTGAGTAAACACTGTACACACACACACACACACACACACACACAGTCTCTTCATTCACTTCGACATCCTTCACACATCCACACACACTCCATCAGATCTGCCTGTATAAACCACTCTCAATCAAAACTCACAACACACTCCTGCACATGTGGATCTTGTTTAAATTTCAGACATCAGCTTTACAGTATTGATTACACTCGCGGTTTGATTTTGATATATTGTGTTACTGGAAAGCAGTTAGTCGTAGAATGAAAGTAATACATTTTATTGCTTTATAAATGTCATCGTGCTGGGTTATTATTGGTAACTAAAGCAAACATTTTTGTGCCCTAAAACAAACATTAAGTGGAAAAAATAAAGTATTTATTTTATTTTGTTATTAAATTTAAAAATTATATTATTATTCATTCATTCATTCATTTTCCTTCGGCTTAGTCCCTTTATTCATCAGGGGTCACCACAGTGGAATGAACCGCCAACTTATCCAGCATATGTTTTACACAGCAGATGCCCTTCCAGCTGCAACCCATCACTGGGAAACATCCATACACACTCATTAACACACACACTCATACACTACGGCCAATTTAGTTAATCAATTCCCTTATAGCGCATGTGTTTGGACTGTGGGGGAAACCGGAGCACCCGGAGGAAACCCACGCCAACACAGGGAGAACATGCAAACTCCACACAGAAATGCCAAACGACCCAGCCAGGACTCAAACCAGCGACCTTCTTGCTGTGAGGCGACAGTGCTAACCACTGAGCCACCGTGTCACCCATTATATTATTATATAATATAATATAATAATACTATTATATTATTTTTTATAAATAAATAAAACAATAAATATTTTTTTTAATTGCAAAGGCAACATTTCTTATTTTTATTTAGTTGCAAAAGCAACATGGAAATGTACTTAATAGATCATTAAAATGTTTGCAAAAACTATAATAATAATAATAAAAATATAATATAAAAATAAAATAATTTAAAAATAATAAAACAATTCTAAAAGTTAATTTAGTTTAAAAGTAAAACTTAAATGTTATTTTAAGGTAACTAAATTAGCATAAATTGTTAACAAAGTTTATTAATAATAATAATAATAATACTACTAATAATAATAATATACAAATAAAATAATAAAAACATTCAAAATGTTCATTTATTTGTAAATTAAATTATAATTGAATTGAGTTTAATTTAATGTTAATTAAAATTATTTTTGAATTAAATTAACATTAAATAAATGTTCTTGATAATTAAAAATAAATCTGAAATGGGGTTTTTTTAGATAGCGAAATTAAAACAACAAATAAAATGTTAGCAAAGCATAATAATAATAATAATAATAATAATAAATATAATATAAAAAGTAAAAATATATAGACAAAACATTAAGAAATTAAATGTTAGTTTAGTTAAACTGAAATGCAGTTATTTTAAGATTGCTAAATTCATTCATTCATTCATTTTCCTTTGGCTTATTCTTTGATTTAACAGAGGTCGCTACAGCAGAATGAACCGCCAGCTATTCCAGCATATGTTTTACGCAGCGGATGCCCTTCCAGCCACAACACAGTACTGGGAAACACCCATACACTCTCACACACACACACACACACACACACACACACACACACACACACACACTCATACACTACGGCCAATTTAATTTATTCAATTCACCTATAGCGCATGTGTTCCGTAGCACCCGGAGGAAACCCACGTCAACACGGGGAGAACATGCAAACTCCACACAGAAACGGCAACTGGCCCAGCCTGGAGTCGAACCAGCAACCTTCTTGCTGTGAAGCAGTGCCACCCTAGCTAAAGTTAAATCAAATAAAAATGTTAAAAAGTATATTAATAATAAAAAATAAGATGTCAAAATATTAATAAAAACAACAATCATATTTAACACACATTCAAATTGACCAAAAATGAAGTTGCGATATCTCTGTGTGGTTCACGTTGAAGTCTACGTGTGTACACATTTTCTCAAGAAGTCCGTGACCTTTTGACCTTTGCATGAACTGATATTATTATATCCTCTTGAGCAACCGCTGTCACTCTTTTTTCGCTTCTTTTGGAAAATGACACACAATCATTTACTCCTGTGATTCAAACACACAACAAATGGAAATGATCAAACCACAGGTATACGCAGAATCATTCTCCAGTTACGCAGACTCCTAAAATCAGATTCCTGAACCAGGTGATCATTTCTTATTATTAATAAATCACAGAAGATAATCTGTTGTTCATTATAGATGTGAAACAGAAGACTCAATACATTATTTACAGTAAACTGAATCCATTATTAATGCAAAAAAAAAAAGTGTAATAGGGAACATTTGATTCTGTTACTAATTGTTGTTTAACTTATTATTTAACTATAACAGAGTTGATTTTTTCCTCCATTTTGTGTTTTAGCTAAAGATGCCAACCTCAAACCAGACTCCACATGGCATGTCTAAAACACAGTTTTATGTATTATCATCATATTACTGAGAAAACACAAATACAAAAAGAAAGTGGTGATTTCTAAATTTACTTTGACTTATATTTAATTGCAGACAATACATCAAACATTATTTTATGTGTTCCTCGAGATTTTTATTGTTTTTTTTTTTCCCCCAAAATAAACACATTTTAATTTTGGTTCTTGCGACACATTTCAAAAAAAGTTGTATCAGTAAAGCATTTACCCCTTTGTAATGTTGCCATTCTTTTTTACAACACTTAAAAGACGTTTAGGGACTGAAGACACCAAGTAATGAAGTGTTTCAGGTGTAACTTTGCCCTATTCTCCCTGCAAACAACTCTTAAGATGGGCAACAGCACGGGGTCTTCGTTGTCGCGTTTTCCGCTTCAAAATGCACCACACATTCTCTATTGGAGACAGGTCGGGACTGCAGGCAGGCCAGTCAAGTACCTGTATCCTCTTCCTCCACAGCAGGACTTTGTAATGTGTGCAGAATGTGGTTTTGCATTGTCTTGTTGAAATATGCATGGGTGTCCCTGGAAAAGAAGGCAGCATATTGTGCTCCAAAATCTCTATTTACTTTTCAGCGTTAATGGTGCATCACATCTCATTATTTAACCAGTTTACCTGATTACTAGCCCTAAACTGCTCCTGTCCCAACTTTTTTCGGAATGTGTTGCAGGTCTGAATGACAGGAAAGGACGTATTTTTACAAATGAAATGAAGTTGACCAGACAGAACATGAAATATTTTGTGTTCATATTGTTTGTAATGAAATACAAGTCAAAGTCAATTTGGAAATCACTACTTTCTTTTTTATTCGTGTTCTCCATACTGTCCAACTTTTTCTGATTTGGGGTTGTAGTATCACAATAGAAAGAATTGCAATTGCAAATTCCACCTGAGCTCTTGTTATAAAGCATCACTGATGGTTAAGTGACCAAAAGGCCAAAGGTTTAAGAGCTGCCTTGTTTCTCTGTTGCGTTTTTCCTCTATTGTCAATCGTCATAAAGTCTCACGGGGCCTTTTAGGCTTCAGACTGTTTCCCGAGCATCCCGTCTGTAAGGTCGAGCAGGTCAAGAGCTACTGACTGGAAAAGTGTGGTTAAAAACGCTGATAGAGGTGAAGCGGCTCCAACCGGTTCATCTGACTGTAATGTGTGTCATTTAAAGGATGTTTCACTTTTATACGGGATGCAGCGTTCTGGAAATGACCAGCAGAAATATGCATGCTGGTTTGAGCCGGTTTGATGAGAACCACAAAAAAATCCCAGTTGATCTAAAGATAAACGGATGTCAAAATAATTTGCCTTTCTTGACTTTTTTTTCATGTTATGACAAATGGATTTGGAATATACAGTGGTGTGAAAATGGTTTGTCACACTTTAATGTTTCAGATCATCAAACATTTAAATATTAGTCAGAGATAACACAAGTAAACACATCATGCAGTTTTTGAAATGAACTACCCTGTGTGAAAAAGTTTTTACCCCCTAAGCTTAATTACTGCTTAGGCCATTCTTAGCAGCAACAATTGCAAGTAAGCAATTCAATAACTTGCAATGGGTGTGTTACAGCGCTGTGGAGGAATTTTGGCCCACTCATCTTTGCAGAATTGTTGTAATTCAGCCACATTGGAGGGTTTTTGAGCATGAACCAACTTTTTAGAGTCATGCCACAGCATCTCAATTGGGTTCAGGTCAGGACTTTGACTAGGCCACTCCAAAGTATTCATTTTGTTGTTCTTCAGCCATTCAGAAGTGGATGTGCTGCTGTGCTTTGGATTATTATCCTGCTGAAGAACCTAAATTCACTTCAGCTTGAGGTCACTAATTGTAATAATAGGCAGTTAATAATTAAATTGTATAAATAAATAGCGAATTATTAGTTCAAATAAAATGATATCATTAATTGATTTATTTATTAATATTTAGCATGTAACTAAAATGCATTCTACATTTACCTTTTACAACTGTTTTAAATGATTTATATTGTTTATTTTAAATGTAAGTATTTTTAGTAACTTTTAGTTTTTTTTAATGCACTGTGAACTAAAATTAAAATAATAAATAAAAATGTATTTCTTATTAAAAATATTTAATAAACATTCTAAACAAAGTATATTTGTTACATTATATATTTTATCAGTTGAGACTTGTTTAAACAGTGCTTTGTTTAGCTCTATCCTCCTACTGACTGACTAATATTGACTAATATATTTACATGACTAATATAATTATATAAATTATTTTGCTTATTAAGTTGATTTTTTAACTCACTTAATTTTGACTGTAATTTTTCTGAGAGCAAGACAATATTTTTTACTTAGAAAATGCTTTTTGATTGTAAATATTTGGACTAAAAACAAGACAAAAAAAAAAAAAAAACTCTAAGAAAAATTGCAGTGTACACATTTAACTCTGCTTAGTTGTTGCTCCAGTGACTCATTCCTGGCTTTTCCAGTTAATGCTAATCAGGACTCATGAGAAAGTGGAACAATAACGTGTTAAAGTGGGAGTTCACATTGAGTTGTCACATCCAAATGACAATCATATATATTGATGACCGAATTATTGATGCTAGCTTAAAAACTGTAAAAACTTAAAAACTATTTCACTTAAAAACAAGACAGTCATGTTTTACTTGTCTAAAAAAAAGATTAATAATAATAATAATAATAATGGGGCAGCATGATGGCTCAGTGGTTAGCACTGTGTTCTCACAGCAAGAAGATCGCTGATTCAAGTCCCAGATGGGTCAGTTGGCATTTCTGTGTGGAGTTTGCATGTTCTCCCCGTGTTGGCGTGGGTTTCCTCCGGGTGCTCCGGTTTCCCCCACAGTCCAAACACATGCGCTATAGGTGAATTGGATGAACTAAATTGGCCATAGTGTATGAATTGTATAGTGAGTGTGAATGCGAGAGTGTATGGGTGTTTCCCAGGACTGGGTTGCGGCTGGAAGGGCATCGGCTGTGTAAAACATATGCTGGATAAGTTGGCGGTTCATTCCGCTGTGGCGACATCTGATGAATAAGGGACTAAGCCGAAGGAAAATAAATGAATAAATGATATGAAATAATAATATAATAAAATATTAATTTAGTTCAAAACTAAAGCTGAAATATAGTTATTTTAAGATTGCTAAATTAAATATAAAAATAAAATAGAAAATGTCAAAACAGTAACATTTGTCAAGTTTTCTAAATTATTATAAAAAAAATCACCATAATTGAATTCTAATATAAAAATAAAAAGTCTACATGTACACATTTTCTCGAGAATTTTATTTAATTATTATTATTATTATTATTATTATTATTATTATTATTATTATTAATAATAATAATTAGCTTGTTTTAAGGAATAACACTTAATTTTGACTTAATGTTTAATTGTCAAGAAAATAATATGATATGAATGATATTTGAATTAAAAACAAGACACAACCTCTAAATAAGAATATTATTTTGTTTGCAGTCAAGGTAAATGAACAGTTTTTCATATTTTGAGATTCATGCTTTTTCCCCCATTTATTTTTGATTTTGAATTGCATTATTGCCCATCGACCTTTCCTCCAGGAATATTTGATGTTTAAAAATGATAAAAAAGCGACTTTTTAGAAGATTTAAAATTTATTTTTGAGATTTTTGGTAGCACTAGAATAATGATCCATTAGTTAATGTTAGGGTGCTTTCACACTTGGTTCCATTGCCTAGACCGTACCCAAGTTGGACTGTCCTCCCTTGCCACCTTCTTGGCTGGTTTGTGTTCACACTTTTTTTTCTTGTGAACCCGGTACGCTTGCGTCATCGAGCTGCTGTGGTGTGTACGGCTGTTGCTAGGTGACGGACATGAAAGCAAAGTGCAAAAATGGAAAGACGTATGCACATCGCGGTCGTTCTGCTTTTACAGAATTTTTTGGCATTGGTCATACAGAAAGCGACCCGCGTCCATCTGCCGCAAAAATAATATAAACGTTCAGAACATAACACGATGTCTGCAGAAGCTGTTTTTGGAGGAGACAAGCCGACATTATCACTATGATTGCCCTGGCTCAGTCCTGCTTGTCACCAAGGTACAGTACGTGATACACAGACACACACACACACATGAATGAACGTTATGAAAACGATAGTTTGTTGTACAGTTGGCGGTTCACTTCCGTGATTTGGTACGATTGCATTCATACCAGAAGTGAAGCAGACCAGAGTTCGCATGAACCGTACCCCAGACCACCTCTTTCAGGTGGACTCGGGTACGGTTCGTGGGTGCGCACCCGACTTCAGAACACATTGTTCACACTAGCTAAATGTACCGTACTCTGACGTCAAACGAACCCGGGTGCGGACCAAAAGTGCTAGTGTGAAAGCACCCTTAGTTAATGTATTTACTAACATGAACAAACATTTAGTAATACATTTATTACTTTAAATAATCATCTTCTGGGGCGACACAGTGGCTCAGTGGTTAGCACTGTCGCCTCACAGCAAGAAGGTCACTGGTTCGAGTCCCGGCTGGGTCAGTTGACATTTCTGTGTGGAGTTTACCCGAGGGTGCTCCGGTTTCCCCCACAGTCCAAACACATGCGCTATAGGTGATTTGGATGAACTAAATTGGCCGTAGTGTATGAGTGTGTGTGTGAATGAGTGTGTATGGATGTTTCCCAGTACTGGGTTGTGGCTGGAAGAGCATCCGCTGTGTAAAACATATGCTGGATAAGTTGGCGGTTCATTCCGCTGTGGCGACCCCTGATGAATAAAGGGACTAAGCCGAAGGAAAATTAATGAATGAGTGAATAATCATCTTTAACGTTAAAGTTAAATAACATTAGTTCATGTTAACTCACAGTACATTAACTTATGTTAACAAGCACAACTTTGGATTTTAATAATGCATTAGTTAATGTTGATCTATGATTATTAAATGCTTTAGAATCCTTAGTTAATGTTAGTGAATAAATTAACTAATGAACCACACTGTAAAAAACGATTACTTTGAAAAAGTGAGTAGACTTTACTTAAAAAGTGAATAAAACCTTTGTAACTTGGAATTGTTAAGTCAACTTAACTTAACTTGTATAATTATGGACATAGATCATTTACTCAATAACTTAAAAGCAACAGGTTTACTCACTTTTTTAAGTAAAGTCTGGAAATGACTTTTTACAGTGCATTATTTTAAAGTGTTACAGATATTTGGACAAGAAACGACAAAAACTTTAGGTAAGACAATCATTTTTTGCATTTGTTTTTGCAACTCTGCTTAGTTGACTCAAATGACTCAATAATGTCTGGCTCTTCCAGTTATTGCTAATCAGGACTCATGAGAAAGTGGAACAGTAACGTGTTAAAGTGGGAGTTCACATTGAGTTGTCACATCCAAATGACCATCATATATATTGATGATTGAGTTATTGACGCTAACAGGCCTATACTGGTGTGCTGGTGTACTCGTCCGTTCAACAGTCATGAGTAAATTAGTGAACCTGTTTCAGGGTGTAACCCCCACTGACTAATTGTGATTTCAGGGCTTGGTTGTATTGAAGGCCGCAGAGCAGTCGCTTTATTTATCGGAGACGCACGTTTAGGTGCGTGAGCACGCGATTCTGACACGCGTCATAAACAAAAGCTGTGTTTTTCATTGGTCAGGTGCTGAGCTGCTGTGGTCGTGTGGTTTGCAATCGCTGTAGTTTTTCACTTTCATGATTAGTGTGGCTAACGATAGTGAGCGTTTCGTTGGGTTTTTCACCAACAGGAAGCTGTGCAGGTTGTGGCTTTGAGTCGACACACGCCCTGCAGTTGCTGAATAATCCAGAACTGCTTTAACTACTTGACTAGTGCTGAACTTTAAGCACAGATATTGTAGGGAGACTTCCATTAAATCTGCTGTGTTTGTGCGGTCAGAAAAACACTTGTGATTGCGGTCACAACTTATTCGCTTTCGAAATGGAGCGATTGCAAGCTACGGGTGATTCTAGGATGTATGTACAGTACAGTGAAAAAATCCCAATCACTATACCAGCTTTTTTGGCCTAAGACTTTTGCACAATATATATTCAATCAGTCTGTATTAAAAACAAACAGAACATATAGGAAATATCTATGTTTAATGTGGCTTCCCTTGGCACTGTTTTGTTCTAATTGTCCTGACATTTTCTGAAAGGATGTGCTGTGTAATATCAGGCTTCTTTAAGCACTTTCCAGAGCTCTTCTTTAGGTTTAGAGTGTCTTATCTTTCT
>CAIGQV010018314.1:4823123-4838269 GCA_903798115.1 Danio jaintianensis | reverse complement strand
CTATTTTCATCTATAACACTCCATTTTTGCATCTCATTTAAATACACCATGAACAGCAGCTACGCTAATTATTTTCTTTATTCTCTATTTCCACCTGGGGATACTCATCCCGAGGTCCCTAGAGACTATGCAGCGCCATTGATGCAATCCAAGACCTGTGAAGAGATGATCCCAAGGTATCCATAATCCTGGACCAGGTCGTATCCCGAGCTGATACTGTGGTCGTCATGGAGAAATGAAGTGCATGAGACTGATTCCTGAATGACCACTGTGACAAACGAGTCCCCACATTGATCCTGCGGGCCAACCTGACCGCCTGCCGGTGCCCTACTCACACCTGAAGCTTCTCCACGATGGACGTCCAGCTTCTTCAGCCTCCAGCACCTAGACTGCAGCTCCACACAGGAAGTTTGGCCAGAAGAATAATGGTCGTGCCCAACAGAGCCTAGTTTCTCTCGAGGTTTTTTTTACGCCCAATTTAGTTTATCCAATTCACCTATAGTGCATGTGTTTGGACTGTGGGGGAAACCGGAGCACCCGGAGGAAACCCACGCCAACACAGGGAGAACATGCAAACTCCACACAGAAATGCCAACTGGCCCAGCCGGGACTCGAACCAGCAACCTTCTTGCTGAAAGGCGATTGTGCTACCCACTGCGCCACCGTGTCATTTTTATTTAATTATTTAATTATATTATTACATGTTCTTATGAGCCAAGATATAAATGTGGATGGTTCTATACAGCAATTATTTTTCTTTTATTATCTAATTCTTTTATTTTATTATTACATTCATGTGAATCAAGGGAAGAATGTGGATGATTTTCTACAATATTTGTATTGTATTTTCTTTAATTCTATAATTTTTGTATTTATTATTATCAATTACTCGCTAAAGAGTACAGTCAGTCAGTGTGTTAGATTGAATGCAACAGGTTTTCCCACCAAAGTTTGATTCTGATGATCATTTAAAGCTCTTAGAAATGCATCATTACTAGTGTAAAAGTTTTTCTCCTCTCTCCATCTGTTTCCTCCTCCATCTTTTCACCACAGAACTGCAGATTTGGTGAACTGCAGGAGTGATTTGTGAATGTCTCTCCAATACTGCCACTAAAAATAACCCAGAGACGGACACCTCAGCTGGGCTGTTCTGTGGGCAAATGACCCCTCACTCCAACCACCAGAAGATCCAGTCAGAATTACAATGAATTAGTCCAGTAATTACACCAGAGCTGGGTTTGGGTAAAGCCGAGGGGTTCGACATATTCCTCTGGTCGGAGAAAATTCCAGGCTGAAGTGAAAATAGCAACTTCAGGCCACATCAGGAGCATCGCCTTAAATAGACCCCCACAAAAAAGAGGGTTTGTAATGAGACCCCTTCATCTGCACGCCTAAAAATCTGTCTTTCATGAGGGTTAGGGTACTTGCAGGAGATTTATAGATCGGTTAGTATAAAACCTACAAGCCAAAGTCTTCTTTTCTTAGGGTTAAAATAAATGTTTAGCGAATCTGTTTAGAATTTTTGGTTCCCAGAACAAACTTAATTAATCATAAGTTTCAAAAAAGGACCATTTTTAGAAGTGAAGTGCTTTGAAATGTGCATTGTTTTATTCGATGTTTGACGTAATATCAACTAAACATGAAGAGAGGGCGGGACATAGAGTAGCTCCTCCCCTTTAAAAAAACAGCCAATAGGGTTTTCTTTTATCACAGCTCTGCCAATGAGAGTGGTTGAGCTCAAGCGCATCAAATGAAAAGCCAATGAGAAGGGGGCGGGGCATGTCAGATACTAGAGAGCATTTGATTGGTCGGAAGATTTGATGAGAAACTGAAGTATGAGGTGACGTGAAAAGAATGTTAATCCATTCAGGCGGAAGTGACAAACTGCAAGCTTTGGATGTTTATATCAGATTTATATTTTCTAAATGCAAATTTTGTCACTGTTTTGGAGCACACTAGCTTATAGATATCCTGAAAAAGAATAAAAGCTAAAAGCCTTAGTTAATAGCGATAACTGTACCTTACAATGTGACCAAATTCAATAAAGGCTGTGTGAATCAAAACAGACAAAGGTGTATGTTTTTATACAGTAATTATAATAAAAGAGCTAAAATCATTCAGTGCTACGCTTTTCCACCAAAGTTTGATCATTTAAAGGTCTTGGAAATGCATCATTACTAGTTTAAAAGTTTTTTTCTTCTTTCCATCCTCTCTGTTTCCTCCTCCATCTTCTAAAAGTCTTATCAGGGTTAGTGTAATTGCTGGATTTATATCGGTTCTGTAAATTTACAGCCAAAGTCTTCTTTTCTTAGGGTTAAAATAAACGTCCTGACAGGGGTTTCGGTGATTCTGTTTAGATTTTTTGGTTCCCAGAAGAATCTTGAGTAATCATGAGTTTTAAAAAAGAACCATTTTTAACTATTATGATTTTATTGCAATAGTATTTGGATGTAGCCTTGATGATGCAAGCTGAGACTGCATCTCTCATAGATTCAATGTCAGACACAATGCACTCAATGGAGCTAGTGACGTCACTGTGAGGGGTAGGGTTAGGTGAGCCCATTCAAAATCATTGCATGCAGCTCAGATTGCACTGCAGCCAGACCTCTCTCTTTTATTGAGCTAAAAAAGTCTTAGTTAACAGCGAAAACTTAAAATGTGACCAAATTCAATAAACGCAGTGTGAATCAACAGATGAAGATCGATGTTTTTATACAGTAATTATTAGGGATGCTCCAATGGATTGTCCGGAGATCGGTATCGGCCGATAATCATATTTAATGACTCGATCGGTACTCAATTCAATTCATCTTTATTTCTATAGCACTTTTACAATGTAGATTGTGTCAAAGCAGCTTCACATAGAAGTTCTAGTACATTGAAACTCTGTCAGTCCAGTTTTCAGAGTTGAAGTTCAGTTTAGTTCAGTTCAGTGTGGTTTAATTTTCACTGCTGAAAGTCCAAACACTGAAGAGCAAATCCATTGATGCGCAGCTCCACAAGTCCCGAACCATGCAAGCCAGTGGTGTTGAACAAAACTTCACCAATTGACGAAAGTGAAGGGGAAAAAAACCTAGAGAGAAACCAGGCTCAGTTGGGCAAAACCAGGCTCAGTTGGGCTGATATGGCCAATCTCGTGAACCGATCACAAGTGTTTGTTTATGAGTTTACAAGCAGAGGAAGAGGCACGTGCACACCCGGGTTATACAAACAGCAGCGCTACAACACCTGAGGAGGTAAATGATGCTTGCATCACAGGAGCTAAAATATATCCTGATGTGGTGCAACCTCTGTTTATACAGTTTATTGGTGCGACTCGTGCGAGTGATGGTCTCTTTGTTGCAGCCATTGTATATCCAGTGTTTTGAACTGCTGCTGTGACACAAGCGGAGCCATCGCTCCTATAGTGTCTCATCCAACATCATGACCATCTCACATAAGCTCCGCGAGTCTCCTGCTTATATATATTCTTTATGTGGCTCCGTGACAGCCACAAATTAGATAAAATACCCGGAAATCATGGCGACGAGAGTGAATGAGCAGTAGGACAGATCGCGAGAGGCACAGTGATGTTCTAAGCATTACAGTTGTTAGGTTAAATTAATAGAGCAGTAAAGATATTTCCAGTGCAAATCTCCCTCTCTCATTGAGCGATCGAGCTGCTGTGGGGCTCTCCTGATCATTGTGCTGCTGTCAATAGTTGGAGATGAGCAAAATATTTGAATGGTCTTGCATGTATTTAGGCCTTTCTACATATAACAACTGAAAGTTCTGTGTTTTTGACAATATTGCAAGTTTACTAAAACCTAGCTGGATATTAGGGAAACAACACGTTTTGTTTTTATGAATATTTAATAAAATAACTTCTTGTAATATACTTATTGTTATAAACAGTAGTTTATAGGCCTATTTCCTTTTAGTAAAGAAGTATTAGATTTATAGGTGTGCATCTTAACTTGTGTATCAAATATGAACTCCAAACTTTTTCTTGATTGAGACATGTTGAATTCTTCTTCCATCATTAATGTTTCCAAATTGCATTGTTAGTCATTTTGCCTTACCCTTTTTTTATTTATTTATCTCTGCTATCTATTATTTTCTTTAAAGCTGCTTCTGACCATGACATGTTCACACCTAAATGGTTATAAGAGACGTATTTAAGGGATTATATGCAGCATCCTTAATTTATTCTCTTAGGTAAGGAGAGATGTCCACTTAAGTATCATACTTAGAATGAAAATGTGCTTTATGCATTATTAAGCATGAAGCATCAGAATCGGCACTCGGTATTAGCTGCAAAAATCCTGATTGGAGCATCCCTAGTAATTATAATAAAGGAGCTTTTACTAGCTCAAAAAGTACAATCAGTCAGTGTTAGACTGAGAGCAACAGGTTTTTCCATCAAAGTTTGATCATTTGAAGGTCTTCGAAATGCATCAAAAAAAATGTTTTTCTTAAAATATTATTTTCTTATAGGGTTAAATAAACATCCTGAAAGGGGGTTTCAGCGATTCTGTTTAGAATCTTTGGTTCCCAGAAGAATCTGGAGTAATCAAGAGTTAGGCTTTGCTTTTTTTGCACTATTGCACTAGTAAATAAAATAGTCAAATATTATGTGCTGTCATCATGGCAAAGACAAAAGAAACGAGTAATTATTATACTATTATACTAGTAATTAGTATACTATTACGTTTTTAAAAAATGCATTGAAAAAAACTCTGTTAAACAGCACTTGGAAAATAATTGAAAACGAATTTTAAAAATCCACAGGAGGGCGAATAAATTTGCCTTCTAGTGTATATGAAGCAGCATTAATAATAATAATAATAATAATAATAATAATAATAACTGTTTCTGATCCCCTCAACCCCTCGTCACGTCTTGATTCGCAGGACATTCCCTCTGTCCTGATGTCAAACAAATGTCTCAAATGCACAAACAGACGGCTCTATTTCGAGGGCTGGTTGGTTCTCTGTGTCTCCGCACGGCCTGTTTGCAATCTCAAACCCACAGTGGCTTTTTACATGATCACTAATTCGCAAACGCGGTCGAGGCAGGAATTCATGCGCCGCGTTACTGTTTTGCTGTTGCCATGCACATGTGCTAAAATATCACTGAGGTCCGTCAAAGAGTCCACTAGAAAAGAAACAAATCTGCAAAGAGAAGAAAGTATGCAGACGGAGAGCAAGGCCAAAGCAGCAGCAGGAAAAGCCCAGTGTTTTCAGAAGCGGCGTGTAAAACCCACAGCTGCGCAACCCATCAGACTTTCCAGACTCGCACACTAGTGAGTGGCCTTGCTACATTCCCTACATAGGAATCTGACCACTAAGGCAGCGTTCTGTTGGAAATGGAATCTCATAAGTGGCCAGTTTAGAGCTTTCTATACTGTTAAACTATACCTCGCCACTGTCGCCACTGGCTTGCTCGGATCGGGACTTGTGGAGCTGCGCTTCGGTGGATTTGCTCTACAGTGTTTGAACTTTCAGCAGTGAAATTTAAACCACACTGAACTAAACTAAACTGAACTTCAACTCTGAAATCTGGACTTTACTAGAACTATGTTAAGCTGCTTTGACACAATCTACATTGTAAAAAGCGCTATATAAATAAACTTAACTTGACTTGACTTAAAGGGTTAGTTCACTCAAAAGGGGAAATTAGAGCTTTATTTGCAGCCCAGGCTCATTGGCTACATTTTAGTGAAACAGAAAATATGCTGTCTACATTTTTGCGAATCTGAAATGCATTATTTAGGGTACACTTGTTGCACATTTCAGATAACAAATCCACTAGAGGGTGCTGTCTACATTTCACGAATCTGAAATACATTACTTAGGGTACGTTTATTGGTACGTTTCAGATGAAAAATACACAGGAGTGCGCTAAATAAATTTTTGCAAAACGTAAAATACGTTGCTCCGGTCACGTTTTGTTGAACGTTTCAAATGACAAATCCATTTTAGGGTGGTGTTTACATTTTTGCAAAACGTAAAAAAATACGTTGCTCCGGTCACGATTTTTTGAATGTTTCAAATGTGAAATCTACTAGAGGCATACCTGTCAACATTGGGGTGAGAAAATAAGGGATACCCTATATTACTAAATATGTTAATCTGGAGCTGATTCATTGTAAATAAGTAGTTGAAACGGCCAGCATGTTTTTTTATCGTTATTATTATTTACAAAGGATAGAATAAATAGTATACACTAGAAAAAGCTGCAAATAAATTAGCAAACAGTTTAGCCTATTCAAATTAATAGCTATTATAAAGAAATTTAATCAAGTTATAAAATCTCATTAACCTTTCTTTCTTCACTATATGACTTTAAACATTCTGATTAAAAAACAGCGAATGAATCTCTTATTTAGATTTTTTTGTTTGATTACATTAAATAACAGAGGTGTTACTTTAAAAATGCACAGATCTACAATGAAAGTATTCGATTGCTTTCCTAACTGTTTATGCTCATTTAAGACAAAATTTTTGTCTTAAACCCACCGAGATCGACATGTTTAGATGTTATTGTTATTATTATGTGCATATGTCTGTTCAAACACGCACCCAAAACCCAGAGTGTCCACTTTCGCTCCGCTTCAAATCGCATGCACAGAATGCGTTTGGGAAACAGCGTCTATTTATTATTATGAAGCGCGTCTGACAGTCACGCACCGCTACATGAACTGCATGTTTACTACATGTTTTGAGGATTGCATAGGAGGGGTAACGGCGCCTGTAATGGAAAGGAATCCCGCCGTTTTTATATTTATTTTAAAGTGTTTTCATGCCTAAATAAAATAAAAGCACAGAACAGATTCACATTTAAAAGCAAGGAGCGTCCCCTGGTGGTCCAGCAGTATGGGTTGCATATAGGGAGGATCGGCCCTTTAATGTTTAATGCCACCCTTTGATTGAAAATACGGGAGAAATACGGGAAAATACCTTTACGGGATGATAGCGGGATACAATTGTAAAATACGGGAGAATCCTGGGAAAAACGGTAGGGTTGACAGGTATGAGTAGAGGGGTGCTGTCCACATTTTTGCTAAACATAAAAGACGTTACTCCGGTCATGTTTTGTTGCATGTTTCAGGTGACAAATTCACTAGAGGGTGCTGTCTACATTTTACGAATCTGAAATACGTTTTTTTAGAGTACGTTTTGTTCTACTATCAGGTGACAAATCTACTAGAGGGTACTGCCTACATTAAAACGTAAAATCCATTGTTATAGTCATGTTGTCTTGCATGTTTCAGATGAGAAATCCACTAGAGGGTGCTGTTTACATTTTTGTGAATCTGAAATACGTGACTTAGGGTACATTTTGTTGTATGTTTCAGATGACAAGTCCACTAGAGTGTGCTGCCTGTCACATTTTGTTGAACATTTCATATTATAAATCCACAAGAGGGCGCGGTCTACTTTTTTGCATACTATAAATATGTTCCTCTGGTCACGTTTTGTTGAACGTTTCAGGTGACAAATCCACTAGAGGGTGCTGGTCACATTTTTGTGAATTTCATTCATTTTCTTTTCGGCTTAGTCCCTTTATTAATCAGGGGTCGCCACAGTGGAATGAACCGCCAACTTATCCAGCTTATGTTTTATGCGGTCGCAACCCAACACTGGGAAACACCCATACACACTCTTTCACACATACACTACGGCCAATTTATCTTATTCAATTCACCTGTACCGCATGTTTTTGGACTGTGGGGGAAACTGGAGCACCCGGAGGGAACACGGGGAGAACATGCAAACTCCACACAGAAATGCCAACTGACCCAGCCAGGGCTCAAACCAGCGACCTTCTTGCTGTGAGGCGATCGTGCTACCCACTGCGCCACCGTGATGCCCATTTTTGCGAATTTGAAACACGTTACTTAGGGTATAGTTGTACATTTCAGATGAAAAATACACAAGAGGGTCTTGTCTACAATTTTGCAAAAGGTAAAATACATTGCTCCAGTCATGTTTTGTCGAACTTTTCAAATGACAAATCCATTGTACATCCGAGTACATTTTTCACATTTTTGCGAATCTGAAATACGTCACTTAAAATACACAGGTGTGCGCTGAATACATTTTTGAAAAACTTAAAATATGTTGCTCTGGTCACATTTTGCTGCACGTTCAGATTACAAATCCACTAGAGGGCACTGTTTATATTTTTGCGAATCTGAAATACATTACTTAGGGTACATTTAGTTGTACGTTTCAGATGAAAAATACAAAAGAAGGTGTTGTCTACATTTTTGTGAAATGTAAATTACATTCCTCGAGTTACGTTTTGTTGCACATTTCAGATGAAAAATCCATTAGAGGTCTACATTTTTGCGAAACATAAAATACGTTGCTCTGGATACATTTTGTTGCATATTTCAAATGACAAATCCTCTAGAGGACGCTGTCTACATTTTTGCGAATATGAAATACGTCACTTAGGGAAAGTATTGTTGCACGTTTCAGATGACAAATCCACTAGAGGGCGCTGTGTATGTTTTTTCATTCATTCATTTTCAACCGCTTTTCCGGGGCCGGGTCGCAGGGGCAGCAGTCTTAGGAGAGAACCCCAGACTTCCCTCTCCCCAGACTTCCCTCTCCCCAGACACCCCAGACACCTCTCCAGCTCCTCCGGGGGGATCCCGAGGCGTTCCAAGGCCAGCCGAGAGACATAGTCCCTCCAGCGTGTCCTGGGTCTTCCCCGAGGCCTCCTCCCGGTGGGACATGCCTGGAACCCCTCCCTAGGTAGGCGTCCAGGAGGCATCCAAAACAGATGCCTGAGCCACCTCAGCTGACTTCTCTCGATGTGAAGGAACAGCGGCTTTACTCCAAGCTCCTCCTGGGTGACAGAGCTCCTCACCCTATCCATAAGGGTGCGCCCTGCCACCCTGCGAAGGAAACTCATTTCTTGAGATCTTGTCCTTTCGGTCATGACCCAAAGCTCATGACCATAGGTGAGAGTAGGAACGTAGATTGACCGGTAAATCGAGAGCTTTGCCTTTCGGCTCAGCTTTTTCTTTACCACAACAGACCGCATTACTGCTGCCGCTGCACCAATCCGCCTGTCAATCTCACGTTCCATTCTTCCCTCACTCGTGAACAAAACCCCAAGATACTTGAACTCCTCCACCTGGGGTAAGGACTTTCCTCCAACCTGGAGATGGCAAACCACCTTTTTCCGGTGGAGCACCATGGCCTCGGACTTGGAGGTGCTGATTCTCATCCCAGCCGTGCCACACTCAGCAGCAAACCGCTCCAGTGCATGCTGAAGGTCCATGTTCGATGAAGCCAACAGAACAACATCGTCTGTGTATGTTTTTGTGAATCTGAAATTCATTAAGGCCTGGACATACTTCAAATGAAATCATTTTAATGAAGTCATTTTGAACAAAATCTGGCTAAAACAAAGTTCCTTTTTGAAAAAGCAAACTTTTTGGTGGAGTTCGTTTTGTTCCGAAACACTTTGAGCTACCATTGGTCCGTGACGATTACACAATCAATGGGTGTGTCCTGGAACTCTGCCTTCTTTTCAAACTTTTTTTTGCCCTCAAACAAATAAGAAGTATACCAAAACCTTTTCATAGCGTATATTTTGCTGTAATTGGTGTACAACAGTGACTAAAACTAAAATGAAAAATACATTTACAATTCAAAACAATTACTCAAACTGAAAAAAAAATGGAAGAAAAAAAATGTAAATAACATTTTGACATACTGAAACACTACAATGGTATCTGAAAGATGCTGAAAAAACACTGATCTGATGTGTTTATTGATGTTAGATTTGTGCTCCTCTTCTGCGTATGTCAGTGTAATAATCGCGAGTTTATTGCATAACAGTATGGTTTTCCACAACACAGGATATGTTGACGCATGGCTCTGATTTCAGCTGTTATGTACAGTAAATCACACAAGACTGAATTTTCTGCATAAACCTGCAAAAGTAAAAGCTAAATATTTCAGCAAATACAATGTAAAATAATCTCAAGCAAAAATGCAAGAACAATCTCGTTTATAATTATTTGCAGCAGTTTTAATTACAATATTCCTACTATATATACTTTTCTTTTATTTCATTTAATTTTATCTTAATTTATTTTATTGTTATTATTACTAATTTTTTTTATTATTATTATTTTTTTTCCACTACTGCCTTTGACTTGCTTAGGCTGGGTCAGTAAAGCAGTTCAATATGAACGCTAAAATAATAACCTTCATATTAAACTGAACTGAATCATCGCTAAACTCACTAGAAACTAAACTAGCACTCTGACGATGTTCAGATGTTCAGTTACTGCCTGTTTTCTGTGTAAAGCTTGCATTGTGTAAAGCACTAAAGAAATAACTCATCTAGACTATCATTAACATAGTGCAGTAAATGCAGAGTCAGCGTCATAATCCTCATCACCATAGCGACCATTTATCCAAACACACACACATTGACACACACACAAACTGGAGGTAAATTTGGTAACAAACATCCACCTGATGCGCACTTTCACACAGTAACTTTACCTGCCATTCGTCACCATAAACCTGTGCAATGCTGTTTGACCTGTTGAACGATAACACTCAGGCAATTCATGGAAAAACACACGGATACTTAAAACTGATCATAAATATTTACCTGTTACGGGTGCAGCTATTATTATCTCCGGCTTAAACTCACATAAAAACAATAAATTAAATGAAACTCGAGTGAAACTAATTGTCAATTTAACCACTTTAACAGTATAATGAGATTAAGCAAAGATTTGCACAAGAATGTTTATGCATATTAATGTACATATATACAATAACAAAAAGTTATACTGTATTTTAAGCTAAATTCAAAGATCCCACCATGACGCCTTGAATCATTTGATCAAATATTAAATTAAAACAGCCCATGCTCAAATAAAATAAACTAAAATAAATGAATAATAAAATGAAATAGGCAACGCGGTGGCGCAGTGGGTAGCGCTGTCGCCTCACAGCAAGAAGGTCGCTGGTTCGAGCCTCGGCTGGGTCAGTTGGCATTTCTGTGTGGAGTTTGCATGTTTACCCCGTGTTGGCGTGGGTTTCCTCCGGGTGCTCCGGTTTCCCCCACAAGTCCAAAGACATGCAGTACAATTGTCCGTAGTGTATGTATGTGTGTGAATGAGTGTGTATGTGTGTTTCCCAGTGATGGGTTGTGGCTGGAAGGGCATCCGCTGCGTAAAACATAAGCTGGATAAGTTGGTGGTTCATTCCGCTGTGGCAACCCCAGATTAATAAAGGGACTAAGCCGAAAAGAAAATGAATTAATTAATTAATTAAATGAAATAAATAAAATAAAATAATAACAAAATAAAATAATAATAAAATGAAATAATAATAAAACAAAAAAATTAAAATAAAATAATAATTTAAAAATAAATAAATAAATAAATAAATAAACTAATTGTCAATTAAACAACTTTAACAGTATAATGGGATTAAGCAAAGATTTGCACAAGAATGTTTATGCATATTAATGTACATATATATAATGTATATATAGTAATGTGTATATATATATAATAGCCTGTTAAAAAAAGTTATACTGTATTTTAGGCTAAATTCAAAGATCATGCATTAAAAAAATCAAGATTGGTTTATTACAATTTTATCTTTTCTGTCTTATGAAACATGAATAAAACCAAAGGGTCTTTTTGTTTGTTTAATGATTAATTTCGGTGCATCATGTAAAATTATTATATCAATTATAAAGACATCATGCTGTAAAACTAAACTATGTTTATTATATTCGTCTAAATTATTTGTTTAAATCACTTAATCAAATATTAAATTTAAAAAGTCTATGCTCAAATAAAATAATAATAAAATTAAATAAAATGTAAAAATTTCAAGAATAAAGTTGAATTACGAGAATAAAGTCGAAATGTTTAAAAAATAAAGTCAAAATATTAAAAATAAAGTCGAAATATTTAAAGAATAAAGTTGAATTACGAGAATAAATTCAAAATATTTCAAGAATAAGTAAAAAATTCAAGAATAAAGTCAAAAAAACATTCTGTAATTTCAACCTAATTCTCGAAATATTACAATTTTAATTAAATAATCTTAGATTTTAGCACTAAAATTCTGTTGTACATCATTGTGACTTCAAATTAAATTTACAAAGTGATTTTATTTAGCCTATATATAAAACAATATATTAAATTCCTGCGTTAATGCTTTAACTATGAAATATTAAAAATAAAATGTTCAATAATGCAAAATATTTTTTGGCATGTAAGCAATAGTTACTAGAGTATGTGTGTGTAAATCATGGTAAAATGTAGGATACTTATTTTTTTGGCTCAAATTGTGATAAATTTTGTGGCAATTTGATGATTTATGATATTTTTCTCTCCATGTGCACTCTGTGACCAAGCAAACACACTGACAGACGCTGATAAAGTCATGTTCAGGATTGAGGTCATGGGTCAGAAATCAGGTTTTGTGATGATATTGGCTAATAAAGCACTGTGTAACTGTGCCATAAACTCAGTCAGTGCGTGAAGAAACGAGTTTCTGATGAATTTATGACTATATTTGAATACATTTATTTATTCTTTCTTTGATGAATGGAAAGCACATTTTTTGGAAGAAATATTATTAGTTTTATAATAATACTGAATAACTGTGTCCTTGCTGACAATTAAAAAAAATAATAATTATAATATGGGCTACATGGTGGCTCAGTGGTTAGTGCTGTAGCCTCATAGCAAGAAGGTCACCGGTTCGAGTCCCGGCTGGGTCAGTTGGCAATTTCTGTGTGGAGTTTGCATGTTCTCCCCGTGTTGGCGTGGGTTTTCTCCGGGTGCTCCAGTTTCCCCCACAGTCCAAACACATGCGCTATAGGTGAATTGAATAAACTAAATTGGCCGTAGTGTATGTGTGTGAATGAGAGAGTGTATGGGTGTTTCTCAGTACTGGGTTGCAGCTGGAAGGGCATTCACTGTGTAAAACAACCATACTCTGGAATAGTTGGTGGTTCATTCTGCTGTGGCGACCCCTGATTAATAAAGGGACTAAGCCGAAGGAAAATGAATGAACGAATAATGATAATAATAATAATAATAATAATAATGAGAAATATTTTGTAATATTATAATTTTGATGAATTTTATTAGATCTTGCCTGTTTATGTAGGAGTTTGTGGTGAATTATTACAAACGTTGTAATCTTGATTAATTGTCCTTGCTGAATTATTCATTTAAAAAACTAATTAAAAAATGACTAATTATAATAAATATTTAGTTTTGTATATATACATATATATATATGTATATATAGTAATTTGATTGCATCTTTGCACAATTTCTTTTAGAAGAGAGTGAAGAAAATGTTCCAGAGGAATTTGTGATTAATTAATTAACATATTTTTATATATTTTCTCCTTTCTATTCGTTGATGAATCATGAATATTATATTATATTGACTGCATCCTCGCTGAATAATTTAATACAATAATAACATTTTAAAAACTATAAAATAATAATATAATATATAAAAACGGATCTCATTGGAAATATTTAGTTTTATATATAGACATATATACGCACACACTGTACATATAGCAATAGTATATATAGTATGCACAATATACATCTTTGCTCAATAAAATGTTTGAATTCTTTGAGTAGAGAGTCAAAAAATGCTTTTGATGAATTTATAAATGAATTTATTTGAATACATTTTTTTCTCCTTTCTATTCTTTGATGAGTGGAAATTTAAAAGGAACAACATTTATTGGAAGAAGAAATATCATTAAGGTTGTAATATTGATTAATTGCGTTACTACTGAATATAAAAAAATATATAATAAGTTGTATAGGGGCGACGCGGTGGCGCAGTGGGTAGCACAATCGCCTCACAGCAAGAAGGTCGCTGGTTCGAGCCTCGGCTGGGTCAGTTGGCATTTCTGTGTGGAGTTTGCATGTTCTCCCCGTGTTGGCGTGGGTTTCCTCCGGGTGCTCCGGTTTCCCCCACAAGTCCAAAGACATGCGTTATAGGTGAATTGGGTAAGCTAAAATTGTCCGTAGTGTATGAGTGTGTATGGATGTTTCCCAGTGATGGGTTGCAGCTGGAAGGGCATCCGCTGTGTAAAACATATGCTGGATAAGTTGGCGGTTCATCCCGCTGTGGCGACCCCAGATTAATAAAGGGACTAAGCCGAAAAGAAAATGAATGAGTGAATGAATAAGTTGTATAATTATTGAAATATTTAGTCTTTTTTGTGTAGGCCTACAGGGTATATGCAGAAGGACTTTTAATTTTTCAATAACCTGGGTCAAGCGCTTACGGTGAACTGTATACAGTTACAAAATGGGTGCGTTTAAGGTCTGTTTTCTTTAAAAATCAATGCTCTTCACTGCTTGGTTGATATACGATATAAAGTGGGTCTCTGAACGGATAAGAAGCACTGCATTAAACTACATTTTCCCGTGCCATGTCTTTAAAAATATGACAATTTATTTTACCCCAGTATTTTCAATGGAGTTTCTGCGCTAGCCTGCTGATCCTGGCGGGCGCGTGCATGTAAACAGCTTTTCATCTCGTTTTATGCTTGAGCAACTAAATGAATGCTGAAGTCTATTTTACTGATTGTATTTTAATTACATTACAACATTGATGCTGTAAAAGAAACCATATAAAATTGAAAATAGTCACATGAACCGTTCACCGGATGTTTATCGGTATGGAAAGAAACACTAGCTGTGCATATACCCTATTTAATTATGCGTGATATAATTGCTGAATAAATGTCTTTGAGTAGTAAGTGCAGAAACAGGTCTTTGTTTCTGGAGGAGTTTAATATGCGATCATCATCATCATCCGCATCATCATTATGGCTCGAATCCATAGATATATACACTAGATATCGCATACGGACCCTGAGCATGCGTCAATAGCGCCGCCATATTTGTACAGGGCTCCCAGGACAAATGTCATTCAACAACACTAGTCAAGACAGTGTGCCAATGTGAAGATGCTGGACTTTAGCGCGGCGTACGGATGTAGTAACGAGCAAACAAAGAAAACAAAGCACAAAGGCAGAACATTTCATAGGTAAGATTTCGTTTTTTACATGTTACAAACTTTTGTGCTCAACAAGTAACGTTATTGATGATAATA
>CAIGQV010018314.1:4773156-4805027 GCA_903798115.1 Danio jaintianensis | reverse complement strand
ATAGATAGATAGATAGATAGATAGATAGATAGATAGATAGATAGATATTTTTATTTGATGTTTGACGTAATCTGAACTGAAAAATGAAGAGAGGGGGGGGACATACAGCAGATCCTCCCCTTTATAAAAAACGGCCAATAGCGTTTTGTTTTATCACAGCTCTGCCAGTGAGAGTTGTTGAGGTCTCTACACTTTTCCCCATTCAAAACTATACGAGTGACACGTCTTGTGTATGCTATAGTTCAGAGATGCCCAAACTAGGTCCCGCGGGCCAAAGTTGGCCCATGATAACCTTAGATTTGGCCCGCCATCCTATCTGAGAACGGAGGGAGAATGATGGGGATGGTTTTGAGATTGTCAATTCAAATTTAATGCAACCCTTTAACGCAACCTTTTGTTTGTTTTATTGTTTATAGCTAAGTGAAATTAAATGTTACAATTAAATGGTGTAAATTAATCAGATTTTGTTTAAATGTGCATACTGTCACCCGACAATGCAGAGACTTCAGTGAGCAAATTAAGGCCCAATCCCAATTATACCCCATAGCCCTTCCCCTTACCCTCATTTTGCGCGTTAATGTGAAGGGGTAGGGGTGTCCCAATTCTCTTTAGCTTGAAGGCATAGGGCTAAGAGGAAGTGCTAGATAGCCCTTGAAACTAATATTTTTCAGGACCACACTCGAAACCAAGGGGTAAGAAAATTTCCCAGAATACACCTAATGCTAAAATAAAATGCATGCTAAAATAAAAAACGCTAAATTTGGCTATCTATAATCCCTAATAATAACTCCTGTATAGCAGTCCCACAACATTCTGACACTCGAATAACCTGTCAGAAAAGTCTAGTGGCTGGGAATGACCTTTTTTTACAGTGTCTGCTATAATGTTAATGTTGTTTTCGTGTTTACACAGATGAATATGGCCACGGTGTGAATGCACAGTACAGTTACGATCTTATTGCCACATTATATCATTAAGATAACATGATATCGTTGCCTTCTGGGATTTCCTGAAGATAAACACCAAAAAAATAACACACTGGAATAACTACAGCAGTCGCGATCGTCGATCTCATATGAAGCAAGAGCTCACGATGACTTGTGATGACGTGTGCAGGTGCTGTAGTGGTGTCCCATTTCTTAGGGGTAAATTTTGAAGCCCTTCCCCTTTACACTCTGTTTCAAGGGCCAAGGGGAAGGGGAAGGGATAGGGGTACAAAAATAGAATTGGGATTGGGCCTAAGTCAAGGGCAGATTCTGCTTGACTAGTGTATTCAGCATAAAACTCTACTGTGTTATAAATGGGATTGTTTATGTTTTTATTGCAAAGTTATCATTTAAAAAGTTATACTGCATTAGATAATACAAATTAAAGTAATGTTTTCTATTTATTTTGAAATATTAGGAAATAAATTAGGAAATTACACATGGTAACTTTACCTTCGGCCCACAGCTCTCAATGATGTTTGGTTTTTGGCCCTTCATACGAAAAGGTTTGGGCACCCCTGCTATAGTCTTTGGTTTTACTTGGGTATTATTTTCAGTACTCTTCCCACCACTGATCGTGAATATTCATATATTTAGGAATATACAGTTGAAGTCAGAATTATTAGCACCCTGTATATTTCTTCCCCTTAATTTCTGTTTAACAGAGAGAAGATTTTTTTCAACATTTCTAAACATAAAAGTTTTTTTTTTTAAATAATAATTTTTTAGGGGTTTTTCACCTTTAATTGGAAAGGACAGTGGAGGTTACAGACAGGCAAGTATTGGGAGCAGAAAGTGGGGAAGGGTCGACAAAGGAACTCGAGCCAGGAATCGAACTTGGGGTCGCTGTGAGCGCCATGATGCTATATGTCGGCGCACTTAACTGCTAGGCAGTTGGCACCGACTAAACATAATAGTTTTAATAACTGGTTTCTTTTATCTTTGCCATGATGACAGTATATAATATTTGACTAGATATTTTTCAAGATACTAGTATTCAGCTTAAAGTGACATTTAAAGGCTTAAAGGTGCAGTAGGTGATTTTCTTCAGAAGCATGTTTTGTTGTGCTGGTTGAAAGTCTCTTCACATTCCAATAGTAATGATTAAAGCCAATGATCTAAATGTATTTATATGTATTTTTATATTCTGGGTGAGGCATAAGACTAAAAATGTTCAATTAAATATTGTCGGGCTGACAATTCCCATAATTCTGATAAGTAGCCCAAACTGTCTGTCAGCAAATGTAGATTTGTACCACTGCGCATCTCTTCACGCAGATCCGCCATTGGCGCGTGCATGTGCGCCGCGTGTTCATGTGCACACGAGACAATCACAGTTGCGGTAAAATCAAATGCTGAATCAAAACTTTTTAAAATCCTGAATCAATATTGGAGTTACTTTTGCCCGCTGGAGGAAGGACGACACCATGGCTGAAGTATTTCTGTTAGACAGGTAATGTTATGTGTTAAAAGTATTTTAGTCACGCAAAGCTAATATAGATTGTGTTGTTACGAATGGGTTATATGCACAGAAGTGTTGTTCAGCCATTGAAATCTCCCGGTGAAAGATTGATGTGACTATTTTCTGTTTCATAAGGGACCTTTTACAGCATCGATAATGTAGAGTTTTATTTAGTTTAACAACTAAACATCAGTAAACAGCGCTATTCCGCGTAGCTTGCTTTACTGAGCTGAAGTTGGTTTTATATTCACATTGGTTCATTTTTGAACAATGACAACCTGTGACGCGCTCCCTATATTGTTTACCATGCTACTCTGAATATTCACTCTGAAATAGCATGTAAGTATGGCTAATAATAATGTAATAATGTAATAAGTGTAATTCCTGCACGCTGCCAGCCAAACACTAAACTACCGTGCGCGTTCGTGTGTCAGGAGGCGTGGCTTAGGATGGCAGGGGTGGGACTGTTTTTCAAAGATATTATGCTAACCGGTTAGCATTTTGGCAGATCACCTACTGCACCTTTAACTAGGGTAATTAGGCAAGTCATTGTATAACAGTGGTTTGTTCTGTAGACAATCCAAAACAAATATTGCTTAAGGGGGCTAATAATATTGACCTTCAAATGGTTTATTCATTCATTCATTTTCTTTTCAGCTTAGTCCCTTTATTAATCTGGGGTCGTCACAGCGGAATGAACCGCCAACTTATCCAGCATATGTTTTTACGCAGCGGATGCCCTTCCAGCTGCAACCCATCACTGGGAAATAAAATGGTTTATTCTAGATGAAATAAAACAAATAAGACTTTCTCCAGAAGAAAAAATATTATAGGAAATACTGTGAAAAATTCTTTGCTCTGTTAAACAACAAATATTTGACAAAATATTTGAAAAAACAAACAAACAAACTTCACCTTTTTAAGGGCTAATAATTCTGACTTCATTTGTAAATATAGAAATCCCGTGAAACAATTCCAGGTTTCATATAAAACCCTAATGCATGCTAAGATTAGCAGTCTTGCAGTGCATACACACACACGCTTCTATTTGTACAGCAGCTAGTGGTAATAATCCAGAGTGCATTGTCCAGTGGCTGGAGACAGACTGCAGATCTGTAGATGCGGTGGGACAGTCGGCCGAGGTCTGACCAAACCGCAGGCTGGACTCGCGAGCGTGGGCCAATCAGCTGCCGGCGCTAATGGCAGAGACGCAACAGCTAGCGCTCAGACCGGGAGACGCTAGCGTACAGCAGACACGCAGACGGGAGAGAGAGAGACTTATCAAAGCCTTGCTGAGGTTTGAGAGCAGGTCAGATTCAGACCAGACTCTCTCGCGGGAACAGAAAAGTCAAGCGGTTCAGTGTGGAGTCGCGGCCTCGTGTGTGTGCGTGTGTAAAGCAGAGAGTTTGGACAAAGAGCCTAAAGATGGTTTTTGGTGTTTTGAGGAGGAAGGGATTTGAGGAAAAAATAAAAAGTAAATTTAATTCAATAAAACTAAAAAATAGATAGATTCAAATATATATATATACACACAGAATAAATACAGGATAAATAATTTAGTTGTTTATGTTTTGAGGCTTTCAAGCAAAGAAAAACCCCCAAAATAAACACAACACAATAAAATGTATGCATTTGAGCAAAAAATTAAATAATGAAATAAATAAATTACGCAACAATTAAACATTTACAGTAAATTTAATAAATACAAACAAAACATTTTAAACTAAACAAATAAAAACATAATAAATACAAATATATGAGATAAATAATGCTAAATATTTAAACAAATGTTTATGTTTAAAACATTAATAAATAAACAAGAGAATAAATAAAATGTAATAAAAAAACTAAATAAACTGATTTAATAGGCAATGAATAAACATTTATTAAATAAAAACTAAAATACATTAATAAATAAATGTTTGCATGTGCAAAAAAAAGGATAAATTATGAAGTAAATAAAACAATAAATAAACAAATAAAAGTAATAAACAAACAAAAGATTTAAAATAAATAAAATGTAAATAATACAAATTAAACTGATTTAATTTGCAACAAATAATTAAATTTAAAAACAAATATATTCATAAATAAACAAATAAAAAGATTTAATAAATACAAATAAAACAGATTTAATATGCAATGAATAAACAAATTAATTAAATGATAGAATAAAAAACAAAGAAATTATAAATAAATGTAATAAATACAAATAAAATACATTTAAAATTAAATACATACACAGACAACACAATAAAATGTTTGCATTTGAGCAAAAAAAGGATAATGAAATAAATAAATAACACAATAAACAAACAAATAAATGTAATAAATACAAACAAAAAAAATTAAGACTAAAATACATATACAACACAATAAATAAAATGTAACAACAAATGTGCAACAAAAAAAGTAATTAAATAAACTAAAATATATTAATAAATAAATAAAAAGATGTGCTAAATACTAATAAAACAGATTTAATATGCAATAAATAAATAACCTCTAATTGAAGCGCACTGTAGATTAGATGTGGGTGATTCCTGATTTATGGAAGAAATAATGTGCATTTAATTTAAAACATGTAAAAAAAAATTGGTGTTCTGAAGAGGAAGGCATTTAATTAAAAACTAAATTAAATAAAAAATAGAATGAATAAATAAATACTTTTTTATGTTTGTGTTTTGAGGCATTCAAGCAAAGAAAAAAAACTAAATAATGATAAATTCTACTTAAGACACAAATAAATTAAAAACTGATTTAATAGGCAACAAATAAACAAATTAATAAAATATATAACTAGTAAGAAAATGTAACACAAATAAAAGAGATTTAAAAATAAATACATACACAACACAATAAAATGTTTGCATTTGAGCAAAAAAAATAATGAAATAAATAAATAACACACTAAATAAATAAATGTAATATATATATATGTAACTAAATACATATACAACACAATAAATAAAATGTAATAAATACTAATTAAACTGATTACAGAATAGATAAACAAAAATAAGTGAATAAAAAACTAAAATATATTAATACATTAAGCTAATAAATAAATGTAATAAATACAAATAAAAGAGATTTAAAACTAAATACATACAAACATAATAAAAATGTATGCATTTGAACCAAAAAATAATCAAATAAATAACACAATAAATAACTCACATAAATGTAATAAATACAAAGAAATGATTTAAATTTAAATACATATGCAACACAACAAATAAAATGAAATAAATACTAATCAAACAGATATAATAATACGCAAAAAAATACTTAAATATATATTATAATAAATAAATAAACCAATAAATAGATGTAATAAAAACAAATAAAACAGATTGAATATGCAAAAAACAAATATTTAAATAAATAAAATATATTTATATAATGTCAATTCTATAATAGTGTCACGGTCCCCAGCGATCCAGGCTTGTATATCACTGGGAATCATTCACTTTCACTCGGACTACAATCCTATCACCATATGGACTACAAATCCTGTCATGCACCTCACACACACCTGTTCCGGTTTTCTGTTGATTACACACACAGAGCTGCTTATAGATTGATAACAAGGACTCATTACACAGACTATTTATACACAGAGTCTTGTTATTGTAAAACCACGAAGCGTTTTCTTGTCTTGCTGTGTTTTTGACCCTTTGCTTTGTTAATTGTTTTATGTTGTTTGCCGCCTGAACTGATCTCTTTGCCTGTGACCCTGACTACTCTTTTGGATTACCTGTACGTACCAGTTTGCTCCTGTGTCTGACCATTGCCTGCCTGACTACTTCTTAATAAAACTGTATAAAAATAGTAAAGAACGAACATGCATGTCATTAATTGTCCATAGTTAATATGGCATGAGGTTTAACTCCCATTGTGACTATAGACTATTTCAATGTGGTCATGTCATTGGCCCATGAACATTTCCTGCTTGCTATCAAACTATTTCAACTGTAACAAGAGGCAATTCACTCATAACTTAAAGGGTCACGAAACACCAAAACACATTTTTTGAGATGTTGAAAGTCATATATGTGTCCCACTCTGCTAAAAACACTATTAGGACACATATATTTCACTAAAAAGTGAAAATTGGTTGTTTTTGCATTATTTCGAGCAAATTCGTTCTCCCGGTTTGAAAAGAAATTTTGAAGCTACGTCACGGCAATTAGATCCTTGTGTGTATTCCAGCGTTTAGACTGGATGTCTGTACCGGCGAGTACAACGTGACGTCTTTGAGCGTTCAGCATTAATTAATGAGAAAGACTTCCAAGTCTATCCAGACCGCCAATCAGCACGCTCTATTGGTGCTTCATTAATATGCATGAAAGCTTCGAAGACTGTTTTTACCTGTTACAGTGTTTAGACGGCAGAGAGATGCTATGTTGCGTTTCCAACCGTAATTAAAACAAGTGGAAGAAGAAGAATTGTTAAGAGACATGGGTCATCAGTGTTGCGTTTATAAATGTGCTGCAATGAAGGTTTCGTTTTCAATTCCCCGCTATGAGAGCGCAGCTGGACTCACGTGTGGATTACAGTGCACACGACATGCGACAGAAATATGTTTGTAAGGAACATTTTTACCCGAGAGCTTTTCGCATCTGAAAATGGTGGAATCCAGATTTGCCACTCATCTTCTTTTTAAAAAGACGCGGTTCCAGTTGGTGTTGATTGTCCTGTCTCTACAGATTTGGTAAGTGTGTGATCAGTGCTCTTTGTTTGTTTATTCAGAGGCAAAGTTAGTTAGTATCGTCAGCAGTACTCTTTCAGTTTTTAAAGACATACCTTAGTGAAAATGATTTAGCTAAGTTTAAAGTACGTTAATATCACTGCAATATTATGGGCTGAAAGATCCGCTGTAAATGCTGCTCTCCGAATGTAAACATGTAAAAACCTTAATCAAACTATTAGGGCTGATTTATACTTCTGCGTCAAACGCACACATATGCTCCGGCGCAGCCTACGCATGGTCGCACAGCCCTCGCCGTGGCCGTCGGCGATGCTGACGTGCACCTCTCAAAAAATGTAACTACACGTCGCAACGACGCGTAGCGCAAGCTCTGTGATTGGTCAGCTTGGTAGAGCTGTTGAGTGTGGGCGGAGGTGAGAGCCACGCGAGCCCGATGGAGCGAGTATTTACAAGTGTGGAGTCCCGTGAAGGAGCTCCAGATGGAAACTGTTGTTTTGTGTTTACCTCATGATTAAAGTTGTACCACTTCCGCCTGTTCCCGCATCAAAACGAGCGAGTTTGAGCCACTTGCACACTAAGGTAGCATTCAGTAAAAACAAATCACCAGCGAAGAAACTCGACACAGAGGAACATAAAAACCTACTGCCAGCTAGCGTTTCGGAAGTGTTATTGCAGAGCAACACAAACAGCGCGCAGAAGTATAAATGCACGACAACGCGCATTGCATGCGCCGTGGGTCACGACGATCACTCGACGAAGAAGTATAAACCAGGCTTTACCGTCATGTAGGATTTTCGCCGCATTTTGTGACAGGATAGTCTATACACACACGCTACCTACCGAGTGCATCTAAGTTACTGAGAAATGCGGAGGGTTTATTTTTTCTCTCATACGACATGCGGTATCAAACATTGCATTAAAACTAAACTCTTATGCATGCATGAAATGTTCCTGAATTAAAGTGAAAGTGCCAAACTGCAGTTAAAGTCAACAAATTAAAAATGTCCATGTAAACATAGTCACTGTCTTTCTCCCCGGTGTCTGTGTGTTGTTTTGCCTCTGTGAAAATCAGCGCGTGCCCAAACTGAAACTCCCATTTTTATGCAAAACCTTCCCTCTTTCCCTCCCCCGACACTCCCACCTAAACAGAGCTGGACTCACCCACTTTCCTGACTTTTTTCAAACTAGAGGTGTGAAAACACCCTGCTGAGACAAACTGCTATTATAACATTATTTATCAATATGTGGCTCTTTTTGGATTCTCGGAAGCTATAGAAATTAAAAATGTAAAACAGGAAATATGTTGAGACCATTGTTTTTGTTTACATCCCTCAAAATGGTCAAAAAATGTACTTTTTAAAAATTTTGACATATTATATATTATTATATATTATGTATATTTGACCTTAATTATAAGCAATTTTGTTATATTAAAATGTACTAAAAAGTCAGATTTGAGACAATTATAAGTACTGACCCAACACAACACCAATATCTCCTTAAATACTGAATTCTTTTAAGCAATATTATGAAAGATACTCAAAACTGCAGATCATATGTGACCAATTCTGAACTAACATGCATTTTACATCCCAAAGCTGTAATTGTTTGGTTTTTTTAAGAAGAGGAGGAGATGAAAAACCCCACAGGACAGCTGGGAAGCAGATGAAACGACGAAAATTAGAGAAAGGAAATCTGACTGAAGTTCAGCGCTTAATTAGATCCGACACACGATTGACTTTCCCTCCTCATTTTTGCCCAAACGTCCTGAAAATTGAGTTTGAGATGGGTTTTAGTGCTTGATATCCGTGTGGGTGGATGAACAGAACTTACCATTACATAGAGAAAATCTGCCATTATTGTCCAGTCAAATGTTTACAATGAGAGCTCATTTTAAGTATACTTATTTATGAATATCAAAGTTGAGGTCGAGCAAAGTTCAGTCTATAGCTTTAAGATTCAGCTTCAAACTCTTGATTGGCCGATTAGAGAAATAAATACACAAAGTGGGAGAATTTGTTTATGATAAAAATAGTTTATGTTTTTAAAATGTGATTTTAGAAAAATCTATTTTGCTCTACTTGTTTGAAGGGATATATTTTGATATATTTTTGGGGTATATTTTTGGTTAACAATGTATTTTATAATTTTTGGACTTGAAATAATTATACTTTTTTATTATTACTACTACAAAAAAAAAAAAAAAACTGCAATATTTCAATTAATATATAAAATATAGTTTGTTAACAATAAAAAAGAAAACAATTATAAAATAATACATTTATTAAAACAGCAACAATTAATATTTTTTAAGCTGTAATATTTTATTATTTGAATTTTCAATATTGTAATATTTATATATCTATTAGGTCACACATTACAATAAGGTTCATTAGTTAATGCATTTACTAACATGAACTAATTATGAACAATATATTTTTGCTACACTGTTTTATAATTTTTGGACTATAAAATAATTACTTTTATATGACACTTTCTACTACTAAATTAAAGTAAAAAACTTTTTTAAAAAAAACTGTAATAACTTGATTTATATAAAAAAAGTTTGTTTAAAACTAAAGAAAACAACAAAAATAAAATAGTCAATTAAATAAAATATTAACAATTAATATTTTTATTTTAAAGTTGTAACTTTGTTAAATATTTAATTCATTTTTGTAATATTAAAATTGCCAAAAAAGTATTCTTTTACTACACTTTTCATATGATTTTTATAATAAATAAAAATAAATTGTTTTATAATTTTTGGAAAATAATTATACTTTTATATTATATATATAAACCACTATGTTTATTACTACTGTAATAATTATATATAATAAATTATATATTATATAAAAAAAATAGTTTGTTTAAAAATAAAAGAAAACAATAATAAAATAATCAATTAATTATAACATTAACAATTTATATATTTATTTTTATTATTTTATTTTATTATTACTTAATTATTTGAATTTTCAATTTTGTAATATTAAAATAGTCAAAAACAAGTATTCTTTTACAACACTGTGTTTTATAATTTTTGGATTATAAAATAATTATATTTTTATATTATACGATCATACTACTAAATAAAGAAAGAAAATGTATATAAAATACATAGTTTGTTTAAAATTAAAAGAAAACAATGATAAAATAATCAACTAAAAAAAATATTAAAAATTTATATATTTTAAATGTTTTAAAGTTGTAATTTTTTTATTTTGTAATATTAAAATTGTCAAAAACAAGTATTATTTTACTATGTATTTTATAATTTTTGGACTATAAAATAATTATACTTTTTTATTATACTTTCACTACTACTAAATAAATAAAATTATTCAATAATTCAATTTACATAAAAAAACTGCTTGTTTAAAAATAAAATTTGTTAAATTTAATTATTTGACTTGTCAATTTTGTAATATTAAAATAGTTAAGGCCTCACGGTGGCGCAGTGGGTAGCACAATCGCCTCACAGCAAGAAGGTCGCTGGTTCGAGCCTCGGCTGGGTCAGTTGGCATTTCTGTGTGGAGTTTGCATGTTCTCCCTGTGTTGGCGTGGGTTTCCTCCGGGTGCTCCGGTTTCCCCCACAAGTCCAAAGACATGCGCTATAGGGGAATTAGGAAAGCTAAATTGTCCGTAGTGTATGAGTGTGAATGAGTGTGTGTGTGGATGTTTCCCAGTGATGGGTTGTGGCTGAAAGGGCATCCACTCCGTAAAACATATGCTGGATAAGTTGGTGGTTCATTCTGCTGTGGCGACCCCAGATTAACTAAAAATTACAACATCGATATCTATGTTTAACTAATACTTTTCATTGTTTAGTTTGTTATATTTATTATTTTATGTAGAAGTAACAAGACAATACTTGGAACATAACTTACCATTATACTTATAGAGGAAATCTTCCATTATTGTCCTGTCAAACGTATAAAATGAGAGCTCATTTTATTTAAGTATACTTATTTATGAATATCAAAGTTGAGGTCTCGCAGAGTTCAGCCTATAGCTGCTGAAAAACTGCTGAATCACCTTTAAACTGTTGATTCTCTGTAATTTTCCGGCTTCATCTGAAGTCACTCTGTCATTACCGTGTGCGGTTGTGGATTTTATTGTCAATTGTTCGTCTGGTTTGTGGGTTACAGACAAAAACAGTTAAATATCAAACTACGTCAACATGATGAGTGACGCTGTAAAAGACCAGCTATTAGAAACATGGCAAATAAATCCTCTGATGTGAAGCATAAATCATCTGGTTTTTAGCTTTCAAACTGAATTATATATTGATTTCTTTGATTATAAGAGAATTACTGTAAATGGATTATTTGTTTTAACAAACTGAGAGAGGATGCTAAACTACTTTAAAGGGGACCTATTATGCAAAAATCACTTTATTAAGGGGTTTAAACAGTTGTGTGGCAGCAGTGTGGGAATATAAGCAGCTTATAATGATAAAAATGCATTTATAAAAAAATTTTATAATCGCACTTGATAAAAACAGTCTGCAGAAACACTGAGACAATGCTCTTAGTGTTTAATCAATATAATAATATTAAGACAATACTCTGATTAGGAGTCGACACTGTAAACAGAGATTTTTGATGACCTTAATCTGACTAAAGTCATAATCAAACTAGGGATGCTCCGATCTATCGGCCGAAGATAATCATATTTCATGACTCGATCGGTACTTGCCAATCTGGCCAATCTTATGAACCGATCGATTTGTTTTTGAGTTTACTAGCAGAGGAAGATGCACGTTCACTTTTGTATATTATACATAGCCTACAGCAGCCACAACACGTAAGGAGGTAAATGATGCGTAGGGGCGTGAGCGATCGATGCGTTCGCGTCACAACAGCTAAAATATATACAGATGTGGTGCGCCCTGTTTATACAGTCTATTGGCTCGTGTGAGTTATAGTCTCTTTGTTGCAAGTGCAGCCATTGTGTTTTGAAGAGCTGTGACACGAGTGGAGCGATCGCCCCTACCTAGTGTCTCATCCAACCCTATGACGGGAGTCTGTATGGGAGGAAGACCACATGGGAAATCTAGGTTGCTGTTGGAAGTGGTGTTAGTGAGAACAGCAGGGGGTGCTCAACCTGTGGTCTGTGTGAGTCCTTATGCCCCAGTATAGTGAAGAGGACACCATACTGTCAGTGAGACGTTAAACCGAGGTCCTGACTCTCTGTGGTCGTTAAAAATCCCATGGCATTTCTCGTAAAGAGTAGGGGTGTAACCCCGGTGTCCTGGCCAAACTCCCTCCATCGGCCCTTACCCATCATGGCCTCCCATTCATCCCCATCCACCGAACTGGCTCTATCACTGTCTCTCCACTCCACCAATAGCTGGTGTGTGGTAAAGCACTGGCGCCATTGTCCTGTGGCTGCTGTCGCATCATCCAAGTGGATGCTGCACACTGGTGGTGTGGAGAGACCGCCCCCATGATTGTAAAGCGCTTTGGGTGTATGGCCACACACAATAAAAGCGCTATATAAATGCACACATTACATTATGACCTCTCCCGGAAGCTCTGTGAGTCTCCCGCATATTCATAGTGGCTCAATAATCCCCCAAAAACGTTAAAATACCTGGAAATCATAGTGATGAGAGTGATTGAGTAAGAGAACAGATCGCGAGAGGCACAGTGATGGTCTAAGCATTACATTTTTTAGGTTAAATGAATAGAGCAGTGAAGATATCGCGAGTGCAAAATCCCCCTCTCTCTCATTGAGAGATCTGCTGTCAATAGTTGGAGATGAGCAAAATATTTGAATGGTCTTGCATGTATTTAGGTCTTTCTACATATAACAACTGAAAGTTCTGTGTTTTTGACAATATTGCAAGTTTACTAAAAACTAGCTGGAAATATTAGATAAATAAAACGTAATTATTTTTTTTCATAAATAGTTAATGATATAACTTATTGTAATATACTTATTGCAATAAACAGTAGTTTATAGGAATATTTCCGTAGAATAAAAAAGTAATGCATTTATAATAATAAATAATAATAATAATAATAATTACTTACATTTATATAGCGCTAGACACTCAAAGCGCTTTACACAATGGGGGGAATCTCCTCATCTCCTCCTCCTCATTTATGTGCATTTTAACTTCTTATGCCAAAGTCCCTTCAAGGCCAGTCATTTCACTCGGCGGCCATCTTTAAAACGCCTCTCGGGCAGTATGCTCAGGCATTCTGTTTGAATGGGGAAACATCAAATTCTCCAAAATTGCATGCCAAGCTTATGATTGAATTTCATATTAGGAATCAACAATAGAATTAAACAACAACTGTTTCTTTAGTTTCATTTCTAAACGTTTGAGTCACACAAAATCTGCAGAAACTCACGGCTGGTCCAAACCCCTCTTCCCAGAGAATCCTCAGTCTATAGCGATTGATGATGTACTAGTACTAGTAGGCGGCTCCTGTACTAGTAGGCGGGGCTTCATTCGCCATATTGACCGTTACACTTTTCCCCATTCAAAACAATTTGAGTGACACGTCTTGTGTATTATAGAGTCTTTGCTTATGCATCAAATGTGCGCTCAAAACTTTTTCTTGCATGTTGAACATCTTTCATCATTTGCAATGTTTCCAAATTGCATTGTTTGTAATTTTTCTTACCAATTTTTATATCTGTGTTATATTATTTTCTGTGAAATTGCTTCTGGCCATGACATGTCCACACTAAATGATCAAAAAAGATGTGTTTAAGGTATTATATGCAGCATCCTTAATTTATTCTCTCAGGTAAGGCGAGATCTCCACTTAAGGTTCATACTTGGAGGGAAAATGTGCATAATGCATTACAAAGATTGAAGCATCAGAATCGGTACTTGGTATCGGCTGATCACCATGACAAAGAATCAATACTCAGTATCACCTGAAAAAATCCTGATCGGAGCATGCCTAAATCAAACTAAACAGAAATATAATTAGGACATGAGGAGTATTGCTATTTTACTGCCATTAGTGAAGTGCAGTTAATATTAGTAAACACCGCAATCAAACTATTACCGTTTTGCAGTACTTTTTTGATACATTTTGTGACAGGACGCACACACGGCAGACAAACAAATGAGAAAGGCTTCAAGCAAGAGAGCACATTTTAGAGCGGGAAACTAGGGGAATTCTGGAAGAAAGAGACATCATGAAGTGCCTTGACTTGTGAGTTTGTCACGGGGGATAAATGAATAATTAATGAAATGGCAGAGGTGGCCTGTTGCTTGAGAATTTGTATCCACCGTCATCTGTTTAGTTCAGTGGTTAGTGCTGTGCAATGGTGTAAAGTAACTAATTACAAATGCTCAAATTACTGTAATCGAGTAGTTTTTCTCAGAAATTGTAATTTATTAAGTAGTTTTAAAAATGTGTATTTTTACTTTCTCTTGAGTACATTTTTAGTGCAGTATCTGTACTTTTACTCCATTACTTTCCTTTAACCTGCAGTCACTACTTTATTTTTTCTTGTCTATGGGGATTAGAAAAATCAGTCCTGTGATCAAGTAGCACATTGAAAGTAAATCGCATCATAATGACCTTCCTCAAAAAGGCGCTTTATAATTACAGCAAACTGTTTGGAAGCATTAAAAGTCTACAAGAAGATGTCCAAAATCTTTACACACAATGACCCAGAGACTGTTTAGATGCATGTCACTGATGAGAAGATGACGGATGTTTACTGTATGATGACTGAAATGGCCTTAAACACACAGCAGGCAGAAGATGTCAACATGACGCCAGATTGACGTTGTACCCTATCGTCATGGGGACGTTGCATTTGGTTTGGAAATGAAAATCGGGTTGACGTCAGAACTCAACGTCAGGCCAACGTCAATGTCCAACGTTCAACCTAAAACCAACCAAATATCAACGTCTAATGATGTTACAGCTTGGTGTTGTGTGTCAATATGATGTTGGTTTAAGATGTTGACTCGACGTTGGATTTTGGTCACTTTCTAACACAACCTAAAATCAACCAAATATCAACGTTGTTATTGGACATCAAAATAACGTTGTCCTTGGACGCTGGCTAGACATTGAATTTTGGTCACCTGACATCACAACCTAAATCTAACCTAATATTAACGTCTTATGACGTTGTGTGTCTGTTGGGCAATAACAAGATGCACTACAGAATGTTACGTTTACACACACATGCACAAATTACATGTAAATGCATCAGCTTTTTACAGCATAATACTCACTACTCTTGAGTACTTTAAAAACTAAATTGGCTGTAGTGTATGAGTGTGTGTGTGTGTGTGTGTGTGTGTGTGTGTGTGTGTGTGTGTGTGTGTGTGTAAATGAGTGTATGGGTGTTTCCCAGTACTGGGTTGCAGATAAAAGGTCATCCGCTGCGTAAAACATATGCTGGAATAGTTGGGGGTTCACTCCGCTGTGGCGACCTTTGATAAATCAGAGACTAAGTCGAAGAAAAATGAATGAATGAATGAATAAATTTGTCACAAAATTAAAAACGAAATGACCAAAAGCACATGATGCCATGATGAACACGAACTGTTGTTGCGTGAAACGCCGAAGGAAACTAGCGTCAAATGCTGACGTAATGACATTAATCAAACTATGCACTATAAGATTCAGGAACATTCAAAAAGCCACTCAAGTAAACATCTTTATCATATTAATGCCTTATTCCGATTAAGGCAAATAATTAGATGACTGATGTCCATGTAAACGTAGTCAGTGTCTTCTCAGCTCCTGTGGGAACTGCAGGAGAACAGAAAGTGCTCCATCACTGCAGAGGACACCTGCCTGCTAGATCACTCGACGGTCGTCAGTCAACCAGAAACTGACCTCTAACACCAACACACGCACTGACCTCTACCACCAACACACACACCACATTATAGAGGAGATGAAGTGATCGCAGTAAGAAGAAGAAGAAAGAGCAAAGTTCATTTTCCAAAACATTAACGCTCTCTCAGCCCTGCAGCGCTGGTGCTTCACATCAGGTGTATAATTTGGGGGGAAATGTGTTTTTTTTCTGATAAATATTGTGTTTTTGTTTTAAAAATCATGTTTGTAAGCTGAACTCTCATTATATCAGCAGTGTGATTGTAATATAATAAGTATACAATAATAATTATTAAAATTATGACAATTAATAATCCTATAATTCTTATTACTGCTAAATAAAAACTAAACTAATAGAAATATTCAATAAGCTATATTTATTAGTACTATAATTATTGACTTTAATTTAGAATAAAAGTATTTTTTAAACCATAAATAAAATACAACCATTTATTACATATTGTTTCAATTTTAAAGCAGAAATGATATTCGTTTTTAATTATTGTAATTTTTAGTGCGATTACAATTGCACTTTTTTGCCATTTATTCAACCATTGAGTATTTTATTCAACATTAATTTGACCATTTCTCTCATTTATTATTTATTAAATAATAAATTACTTTAACTATTGAGTTTATTTGTAACACTTCAAATAAAGCTCCATTATTTTTTGTTAATGTATTTACTAACATGAACAAACAACAAACAATACATTACAGTATTTATTCTATCTTTGTTAATGTTAGTTAATGAAAATAGTCATTATTTTTCAAAATATTCATTGTTAGTTTTTGTCATCTCACAGTGCGCTAACTAATGTTCACAAGCACAACTCCGGATATTAATAATGCATCAGTAAATGTAGAACTAAGATTAATAAATGCTGTACAAGTCTTGATTATCATTAGCTCATGTTAGTGTACTATTATTTTATTAGTGTCATTTAATGTTTGTATTTAGTAGCAAGACATTTTAATTATTTATGTTTCTCCATTTAAAACACTGAACCAAATCTAAATGACTCTAGAACTCTAAATGAACAAACAAGCACGTCTTTTTGCATGTGTAATCTGCTAATCATCTACGCAGCGAATCCAAAACTGCAGCGCACAACATGAGTTTGAGAAGCAACAAACATCCTCAGATTGTGTTGTTTTAGAGGAACGTTTCCACAAACACGTTCCACATACTCTTAATCCGCTTGACTTCTACTCTGTCTACCTTTATAAACTGCTGAGGCCTGAGAAACAAACCACTGACCATAACAAATAAACACACCGTCTGTCTGCTGAAACACAAGATTCACCAGAGCCGGCGAAACCTGCGGTTCAGTTCTGTCTGTTCTGCCTTTGACTGACTGCCAGCGTCTGGATCAGGCCACAACACACACAAATGCAACTCAAACTGTTTATTCTAATGTAACAACATTAAAACCTGAAATACTACACAAATCACAGGATAAGCTAACTCCTCATTTTATAATCAACTCATGTTTCTTATCGTTTCTTCACTCGTGTATTTCTTTGCAACACAAAAGATATACATACAGCGACACTAAAACCACACTGGACGTGATCCACTGTCACTCCATGAAAAGGTGACATTAAATATTTTCTTTCTTTGTTTTCACAATGAGAAACAGACAACATAATTTCCCGAATGTTTACATTCCAAGGCATGATTGAATACTCGTCAAGTAGCTGGACAGAATTATTGGTCACAACAGAATCTTACCGTTGAAAAGCAAGACTTAATTTGTGCGTCAATAAATTCAACTGCAGTTATATTACGTTAATTTCACACACAAAACTATTATATGTTATGCCAAGCAAATAGATTAATAATAGATTAACAATAACATACCAGGAATATAAGTGGGCTAAAATTATTGACCTTAAAATGGTATTTAAAAAAAAAAAATGCTTTTATTCTAGCCGAAATAAAACAAATAAGACTTTCCAGAAGAAAAAATATTATAGGAAATACTGTGAAAATTTGCTTAACCTATTAAATATCACTTCAGAAATATTTGAAAAAGAATAAATATTGCATAGGAGGGCTAATAATTTTGCCCTCAACTGTATATACAGTACATACATACATACACACACACACACGTTTGTTTTTGTGAAAAGTGGGTACATTACATAGGTTTCCATTGATTTTATACAGTACAAACCATATTTTGTATCGCCCTAACCCAACCCTACCCCTAAACCCAACCATCACAGGAAACAGTGTACAGCTTTACTCTCTGATTAAACTCATTCTGTGGGATTTATAAGCTTTTTGAGAAATGAGGACATCAGCTGTGTCCTCATATTTTACCTCCTTTTTGTAATACCTGTGTCATACCTATGTCATTATACAGATTTGTGCCCTGACATGTCACAAAAACACGTATACACACACACACATATATACATACACATATATATATAGTGTTGGGGAAAGTTACTTTTGAAAGTAATGCATTACAATATTAAGTTACTCCCCCAAAAGAGTAACTAGTTGCGTTACTTAGTTACTTTTTATGGTAAGTAATGCATTTCGTTATTTCTGAGTTACTTTTGTTTCAATAGAGGAGCTCTGCAATTAACAACACAATGTATAAACTTCATTTACCTTGAAAAAAACACATAAAATTTTTTTATGTAGGATTAGGAAGATGTTGTCATCTTCGGAGAACTTCCTGACCCCAGAGCTCTACGTCATATATACAAATTAATGAAAGTTTAAAGCAATTCGTTTGCTACTTTTGTACTTTTTGTCTTATTAGTGAAGTAAAATCACTGTCCATTCAGATAATCCTCTTTTCCTTTTCTTCCATGTGTTCAAAATGATGAGAATATTTCCATCGCAGAAATGTAAGGCTCTGCCATCTTCATTTCTGTCTGTTCCTGCATTCTCTCATTGAGTGCGGATTCAACGTGAATACAATAATTTTAATTCAGCAATTTATTTTTTAAAAGTGAATTAAACTAAAAAGCAACTCGCGTTACATTTTTTACAAAAAGTAACTCAAATATTATTACTTAATTTTTAACAGTAATGCGTTACTTTACTCATTACTTAGAAAAGTAATATTATAACGTAACTCGTGTTACGAGTTCATATTACTTGTGTTACCCCCAACACTATATATAGTGCTCAGCATAATTGAGTACACCCCATTTTCAAAATGAATATTTTTATCCATTTCTCAGTGAATATAGGCAATGTATTTTGGTGCATTTAAACAAAACAGATTTATTAAACAGATATATTTATTAAAATAATATTTTAGTCACCAAACATATTTAGAAATTGAAAGATAATACATTGAAATTTTGTAGGTTGTAATTTTTTTGCAATATTTTACTTGAATTTCAACTACATATTTCCATTTTTTTGCTTCTCTTGATTTTTCATTTTTTAAAATTTGTATTTAATATTTTTCTATAACATATACATTTGAGTGTACTAGTTTTTGGACCGTTATCGTAAGTTATTTTGTTAGATAAGCTCCAGATTTGGCTTCAGTACTGACTAATCTAATGTATATGCACATATAATATTGTAAAGCTTCCTGTTAAAAATATGACTTTAAAAGATAGATTTGTGAGGGGTGTACTTATATATGCTGAACACTGTATAAACACACACACACACAGCTCTCATATACATATATTACATATACTTAAAAAGATATTAAATCGTTCTCAGTTTTGATAAATGTATGCATTTCATTTTATACACTTTTGTACTACTTCAAATTTCTATTTATAGCTATTTAGCAGCATTTTATCTCAGCTGCCAAACCAGGTTTTTCATCCAATATTTGTTTTAATTTTATTTTAGCTTTATTTCACTTAGTTTTTTTCCACAGTTTCAGTTAAAGATAACAAAATCTATGTAGACGTCATGTAATTTTTCATGAATGAAACAGGGCCGCGTGGGACAGATTCACATCTGATTTTGCACAACACACGTTTACCAGAGGCTTTTGTCTCCAGGAATTGTTTTGTAATAACATATTTTCAATGTTGCGTCAGCTGAAAGATCAGCAGTGAAGATAAAAACGGTTAAACATCTACCACCCATAGCCGCTTTTACACTGAAATCAATGAAAAATAAATAAATCTATTCAATCACACAACAGAAGCAAAAACAAACGGTAATACTACTGAGAGAGAGCATAAATGAATAAACATAAAAAAAGAAAAACAAAAATGACATATTTTCCTAATTTTAAAGCTGTTTTATGTCATTTTATGAAATTATTTAATTTACATTCAGTGTAATTACAATAGTTCTTTATTTATTCACTTGTATTCAGCCGAGTATTTGATTACATACATTACATTTAATATTAAGTTTGTAATATTAAAGTAATATCAAAGTTTTATTTTATTATTTTTAGATTTTATATTATTTTATATTTTTATATTTATTTAATTTTATCAGTAAAAATAACAACAACAGTAATACTGATGTTTGATTTCCATAATTTTAGTTACACCTAACCCTCATAGCCTCTTTTACGCTGAAATAAATGAAAAAATAAAAAAATATATTCATGACATCAACAAGTCTATAAAAACCTATTCCACCGCACAACAGAAGCAAAAACAAACTGTAATACCAATGAGTTTCATGTCATTATATAAAATAATTTAGTTATTACATTTTTCAGTGTAATTACAATAGTTCATTAACTTGTATTCAGTCGAGTATTTTATTACAAATATTACATTTAATATTAAGTTTGCAATATTAGTTATATCAAATTTTATTTTATAACAATATTTGATTTGCATAATTGTAGTTAGTTAATTCTATTTAATATGTTTATTCAGTAGTAATAATATTTTATTTACGTATATACTTATGAGGACAATTAAAACTCTTTCTGTTGTTTACTCATTTGAATGCATTTAAACCGAACATAATCTAAAATGAACAAATGAATGTAAATGTAAAATCTGCTAATAATGTTAACAAAAAAAAAACAAATTTTAAATCAATTTACAGCTTGATTCAAAACTGTCCTCAGATAAAAAAATAAAAAAATATACATATTTTTTTATTACATTTTTTTTTTTAAATCACCATCGCTCCCATTAATTTAGCGCTTGATACAAAACGATGCTCAGATCAAAAAGATATATATATATATATATATATATACATACATTTTTTTAAATCATCATGGCTCCCGTGTGTGATCAGGCTAAATTAGATTCATTTTCATTCTATGCAGATTTGGGATAGTCATTTGACTGCAGAGCCCTTGTTGTCAATGTAATTCTTGTTTCTAGTAATAAACACATGCTATATTGTGAAATAAAAATTACGAGTAATGAAATAAGACATATGCTCAAAACCATATATGCATTTAAATACAGATTTTGTCATTTGATAATCAAGTGTATATATTTATTTTTCAATACTGTAGATGTATTCTCAGAAAAATAATCATTATAGGAATAGTTTAACATTTACTCACTATTTACTCACCCTCAAGTGGTTTCAGACCTTTATGAGTTTCTTTATTCTGCTAAACACAAAAGAAACAATTTTGGAGAATGCTGAAAACCTGTAACCACTGACTTTCACAGGAAAAAACAAATACTATGGAAGTCAATGCTCGAAGGTTTTCATCATTTTTCAAAATATCTTCTTTTGTGTTCAACTGAAGAAACTTATAAAGGTTTGAAACATGTAAAAGGCGAGTAAATGATGACGGAATTATTTTTTTTGGTGAACTATCCCTTTAAAGTACAAGTGTACAGCGCCATCTATTGGTGATGAAGAAAAAAAGCATCACGAGCTGAGCAACAGGTGTTCAACATCCGACATCAACATCCATTCAACAACTACACAGACAGCAGCGCCACCTTATGTCCATCATTATTAAAAACACATCTGAAATATAATGCAAGCGTTACATATAAAAAAGTAGTGTGTTGATTTTTCAATTTACATCTTAATACCAGAGCTACTTTTTAGCATATCCATTAAGCCATTTACAAACAAATACAACCAAAAGCCTGTGCTAAAGGTCAGTGTGGTTCAAAAGTCCAGCTATGAACAGCTTCCAATCACTATTCAGATCACTTAAAGGGATAGTTCACCCAAAAATGAAGATTTCCTGTTAATTTACTCACCCACAGGTCATCCAAGATGGTGACTTTTTTTTAATCAGTAGAACATTAAAGGAGATTTTGAGCTGAATCTGTGGTTCTTGTTGATTACTATAATAGCAGTGAATGGTGACAGGTTTTTTTAGATTAAAAATTAACATACAAATCAATAGCCATGGCTCCTGATGACACACTGACGTCTTGTGAAGTGAAAAGATCGTTCTGTATAAGAAACTGAACATTATTTACAATATTATTATCTTTAATGCAGAGCCTACTCAAACAGTGCAACTGTAGTCCTCATGCCTTTGTGAAGAACTACAATCAAACTACAGTCACACATGCACCGAGAATCCATCAAAAGTTTTTAATATTTAGATTTTTTTTTAAATGTATATACACATTTATGAAGCTATACTTTTGTATTAAATCATCATTGCATCAAATAAAAAATTAAAAATGGCAAAAACGAAACACATAACGAAATTATGTGAGGCGTTTGTAACACAGCGTATACAGGAGTGGGACAGTAAATTTGACAACATTTTTTCTTCTTGCTGCCATTATCAGTCTCAATTTTCTTCCTTTTTCTGAAAGCTTTGATGACACTGAGTTTATATTTCATTATTTGAGCAAAAAGGAATGCAATTTTTTTTTGTATTTGGGGTACTCTACCATTCACTGCTCTTTAAGTTAACCAACTATTGAGAAACCTGGACATGTAAAAAGGATCCCTTCATATAACAGCCTTTTGCAAATCACAACATTACAAATCAAGATTATGATTTGATATCAATTAATTGCACAGCCCTACTCAGAATTGATTCAAGAGAGAATCGCAATGCATTTGGAAAATCTCCGAATCGCAATGCAAGATTATCGGCGTAATTACCTGAATTCCAGAAGTGGTGAAATAGGGGATCTCAAACTTGACACTGATTGGTGGTTTTCCTTCTTTGTCCTCCGCCTCAACGCTGGGCAGGCCGAAATGAGCCCTCATCAGATACTCCTTACCTCCCTGAAACACACACACACACACACACACACACACACACACACACACACACACACTCATAAGATTCTGCTAATGCTGCTTTCCCTCTTTAGCTAGTTTATTATGAATGCCGTTTATTTGTTTATTTATTTATTGCCACATCAGCAACTTACGGATATTTCATGGCAAGATTACTACAGATAAAAACTAGTGCTGGGCAGAGATTAATCACAATTAAATGGATCCAAAATAAAAGTTTGCTTTGACATAAGATATGTGCACTGTGTATATTTATTATGTATATATAAATACACACATGTATGCAATTAAGATATTTTTTTATATTTATATATGATATACAAATGATATGCAACTTTAAATATATATGCAAAAAAAATTGCCCAGGCCGTTTGACCCCCATTTTCCAATTCGTTTGACAAGTGTGAGTGCTCCAAATCGGGCTCAGGCGCGGTTCAGTTGGCTGGCCCTGGCCCGGTTGGAAAAGGTGTGCCAGAGCACGGTTCGGTTGGGCTTTGGCGCGGTACGCTTGTAGTGTGAATGCAAAGCGTGCATGATGAGCCCGAAACTGAAGACGCAATGTCACTTTTAAAAGGACTGTTTCATATAGATTCATTAATCATTTATACTTTTTTTAATGAACGCGAACTGTCATCGTTTATTAAAGATACAAACCCCTCGCTGCACGACAGCTGCCACCTTTAGCAAACCTCCTAATACCTGCAGCACGAGGACTTTATAATAATAATTTATAATAATAATTTATGAGCGTCAAAAGTGGTGGATCTGTTCGGCAAAACTGCGCGTCACTGCATATCAAACGACTTAAAATAATACAAAACAATATAACTAAAGCAATCTCCACTGTGCTGAGCGAGAGCAGTTCTCTTCTGTTAAACTGAACAGCAAAAAATGCAATGTGAGTGCAGGCCGAGGGGGGACAATTACGCCTGGGCACGGTTCAAGACAACCGTGCCAAGTGTGAATACACCCGTATTTTGAACGTGATCAATCGCAATTAATCTTTCCCCAGCACTAATAAAAACACATTTCATAATAATAATAATAACAATTTCATCGTTCAACAAGAGATTTTACTAAAATAATTACATAAAAAATATTAGATATGATTTTTTTCAGTTCAATATATGATAAATAATTAAATGATACATTCTTTCTGGGGATACATTTTTAAAAAGATCCATCAAAGTGCTCTCAGTATAAAAATATTCTCAACTAGTCTTTAAATGTTCACATTCTAGTAAATTACGTTGTATGGTGAGGGAAGCCTGACATGTCAGAGGTGCATCACTCTTCAATAAATACAAATGCATCAACCTAGAGCGACCAATTCGGCATCTAGTATAAACAGTTTGGTCATGTCTGCTCTCAAAAATAAAATTTGAATTGAGTCTTTCATATATGCTTGTGTTGATCTCTTGGAGTTTATTTTTTGCATTCCACTTGCATTTTGCGTATACACCTGTAAAGTCACAATTCATAGCCCAAATGATGTTTAACAGAGCAAGGAATTTTTCACAGTATTTCCTATAATATTTTTTCTTCTGAAGAAAGTCTTATTTGTTTTATTTCGACTAGAATAAAAGCAGTTTTCACTTTTTCTAAAAACCATTTTAAGGTCAATATTATTAGCCCCCCTTCAGGCAATATTTTGTTGTATATTTTTGTTATATATAATCGCTGTTACATAATGACTTGCCTATTTACCACAAATTGCCTAATTAACCCAGTTAAGCCTTTAAAATGTCACTTTAAGCTGAATCCTAGTGTCTTGAAACTTGATTATGTGCTGTCATCATGGCAAAGATAAAAGAAATCAGTTATTAGAAATGAGTTATTAAAACTATTATGTTTAGAAATGTGTTGAACAAATCTTCTTTCCGTTAAACAGAAATTGGGGGAAAAATATACAGGGGGGCTAATAATTCTGACTTCAACTGTATATATAAATGAATTGTAGGTTTTAGATTGGAGGAAGGAATTATATTATGAATGCACATGTAGGTTTTCTTACAGGAAAAGACTTGATGGACCAAACAATCTCGCTGTTTTCCGGCACCCACTTCACGCTGCCCACTGTGGTCTTAAACTTTGGCGTGTCTGCGTCCGTCGGGACTGGAATATGAATCTCCACATTGTTGGCAGTAGAGCGTCGCTTAAACTGAGACTTGGCCTATAGTAACACAAAATAAACATGAAGGTTATTTTAGATAATAGTGAAGCTTGCATTACACAGATCTGGATTAAACAGTGACATTTGTACTAAACTGGACTGAATCAGTTTTAATCAGTGGTGTAAAGTAACAAATTACAAATACTCAAATTACTGTAATAGAGTAGTTTTTCTCAGGAATTGTAATTTACTAAGTAGTTTTATAAATGTTTACTTTTACTTTCCCTTGAGTACATTTTTAGTGCTGTATTGATACTTTTACTCCACTACTTCCCTTAAACCTGCAGTCACTACTTTATTTTTTCTTGTCTATGGGGATTAGAAAAATCAGTCCTGTGATTCCTGTCCAATCAAATCACACATAGAAGGTAAATCGCATCATAATGAACTACCTCAAGACATAGGCGATTTATAAATGCAGCAAACTGTTTGGAAGCATTAAAAATGTCCAAAATCTTTACACGCATTGACCCAGAGACTGTTTAGATGCATGTTACTGATGAGAAGATGACGGATGTTTACTGTATGATGACCAAAATGGCCTTAAACACCCAGCAGGCAAAAGCCATCAACATAACGTCACATTGACGTTATACCCCAACGTCGTGGGGACATTGCATTTTGTTTGGAAATGAAAATAGAGTTGACGTCAGAACTCAATGTCAGACGTCAATGTCCAACGTCCAATCTAAAATCAACCAAATATCAACGTCTAATGATGTTACACCTTAACGTTGTGTGGACGTTACCACCATGACGTCTATCAGACGTTGGATTTTGGTTGCCATACATGATGAATAAATGTCAGTATTTGATGTCAATATGACGCTGGCTTGACGTTTGATTTTGGTCACTTTCTAACACAACCTGAAATCAACAAAAAATCAACGTCATTTGACGTTATTGGACATCAAAATAACATTGTCCTTGGACGCTGGCTAGACATTGAATTTTGGTCACCTGTCATCACAACCTAAATCTAACCTAATATTAAAGTCTTATGACATTGTGTGCCTGCTGGGCAATAACTAGATGCACTACAGAATGTTACGTTTACACACATCCACAAATTACATGTAAACGCATCAGCTTTTTACAGCGTAATACTCACTACTCTTGAGTACTTTTGAGAGGTCTACTTTTTACTCATACTTTGAGTAATATTTACATCAGATACTTTTACTCTACTTGCACTACATTTTTAATCAAGTAATGGTACTTTTACTTAAGTATGAATTTTCTGTACTCTTTCCACCACTGGTTTTAATGTTACTAAAACAACACCAGCAGTCTAAATTGCTCTCCTGCCTGCCTGAATTGATGAAATGTTCTACAATTTCAAATATTGTATGGCTTTCTATTCTCTTTTTTAATTATCTATGTTAAGCTGCTTCTACATGATCTACACTATAAAAAAGCTCTATAGAAATAAAGATAAATTCAATTGAATAAAAGCACAACATAAACAAAAATTAACATTGCTGATGGATGTGTTCTCACTTTAATCATGTACTCGATTCTGCTGTGTGAATGTTTCTCGATCACAGACTCGATCCAGATCAGTGGCTTTACCTGTGAACACACAACAAAAATCAAACTGCATCACAATCAAACATCAGGATCAAGAATAAAATAACCAAACCAAAACAGCTAATGACAGTTTACTCTAATAAGATGCAATAACTGCATTAAAATTAGTATGAAAACAAGGTATCATCAAAACATACGGCTGAAGACAAAATTATTACTTCTTTTATCTTTGCCATGATGACAGAACATAATATTTCACTAGTTATCATTCAAGATACTAGTATTCAGCTTAAAGTGACATTTAAAGTATTAACTAGATTAATTAGGTAAGTTATTGGACAACAGTGGTTTGTTCTGTAGACAATGGGATAAACATGTACTTCTTAAGGGGGCAGATAATATTGACCTTAGCAGTTTTTAAATAAAACAAATATTCCAGTCAAACTAAAAGAAATAAGACTTTCTCCAGAAGTAAAATATAATTGGAAATGCTGTGAAATTTTTCCTTGCTATGCTAAATATCACTTGAGAAATATCTAGAAAAGTTTCACTGGAGGGCGAATAATTTTGTCTTCTACTGTATATGCAATAACTTCATTAAGCTGTCAATCTACGGTCAACGTTTTATCTCCAATATCACTCCATCAGTCAGAAAAGATTATCACCAGCCAGCCAAATTCATTTTACAATTTCATTAACAATAAATTTGGTTATAAAATCAGGCGAATTATATACAGTTTAAGTCAGAATTATTAGCCCTCCTGAATTATTTTTAAACATAATAGTTTTAATAACTCATTTCTAATAACTGATTTCTTTTATCTTTGCCATGATGACAGCACATAATATTTGACTAGATATTTTTCAAGATACTAGTATTCAGCCCAAAGTGACATTTATAGGCTTAACTAGGTTAATTAGGCAAGTTAGGGTAATTAGGCAAGTCATTGTATAACAGTGGTTTGTTCTGTAGACAATCCAAAACAAATATTGGTTAAGGGGGCTAATAATATTGACCTTAAAATGGTTTAAAAAAAAATGTAAAACCACTTTTATTCTAGCCGAATTAAAACAAATAAGACTTTCTCCAGAAGAAAAAATATTATAGGAAATACTGTGAAAAAATCCTTGCTCAATTAAACATAATTTGTGAAATATTTAAAAAAGAAAACAAGATTCACAGGAGAGTTAATAATTTTGACTTCAACTTTAAGTATAAAGCCCTGTAAATTAAAAAAGAAACTTTTTAAAGAGTCTTTAAAACTATGTAAGCAATGCCCTTAAACTGTCATCTTGAGATAAAGTGCAATACAATTAATATTCATTTATGGCGCCCAGAAAAATAAAAAACCTCACCATGATGCTTGCATTTTTAGAAATCCACCTTTCCCATTGCAAATAACACAAAACTAGTTTCCCTCTGACAGAAACACACTTTGGTGGATACAATGCCTCAATATTTCATGGTTTTAGTAAGCGTGGATTAGTACACAATATATGGTTTCAGCATTGATATCGCAATGTGTGCATCCGCAATGGTCACATCGCAATGTTGAGTTGACTTTGCAGTGTATTTTTTACATTTAAATATACCCAACCATAAAGCATGCACTGTTTATTTCACTTTTATCTTTGCTTTATTGCATTCCTCTATGCTTGTAGTTTGTTTATTACATTTTAGGCTTCATTCAGTCCCCTACAGAATCAAAATTAATACAATTGATAACACTTCAAGGACCAATTCTCACTATTAACATGCATGTTATTGAGATATTAGTACTAATAATCTACATATTCTGTATGATCTTATTCTACATGCCTAACCCAATACCTAAACTACCTTAATATCTATTAATAATGAACAAATTAAGAGTTTATTGAAGCAAAAGTCATATTTAATGGTTTGCTAATAGCAAGAATTGACACCTTAAAGGACACCTAGTTTACCCCTTTTGCCAGATTTAATATAAGCCTTTTGTGTCTCCAGAATGTGTCTGTAAAGTTTCAGCTCAAATTGTATAATATTAATATAATTAATATAATATATTAATATAATATTAGTATAATATTGTGTAAATTTTTATCTCTGAGCATCTTGTAGCTGTTTTGGTGGACTGTGCCTTTAATGCTAGTCCTCCCCGCCCACCGTTCTCAAGTGCCTGTCAGTGTGCCTCAATCTCCGCCCTCGGCTGCCTCAGATAACAGACAGACATGAAGGAAGCCGGGTGCTCCGGTTTTCCCCACAGTCCAAACATATGCGCTATAGGTGAATTGAATAAACTAAATTTGCCATAGTGCATGAGTGTGAATGTGAGTGTGTATGGATGTTTCCCAGTACTGGGTTGTGGCTGGAAGGTCATACGCTGGGTAAAACATATGCTGGATAAGTTGGCGGTTCATTCCGCTGTGGCAACCCCTGATAAATAAAGGGACTAAGCTGAAGGAAAATTAATGAATGAATGAACCTTAAAATAAAGTGACTAAAGATTCTTTTCAAATAGTGCTATTCAATAATTTGGTGAAATTGTACAGATACAGTATAATCGCAATGCGTATCGCAGAAAAATAAAATATTGCAATGTCCAATTTTTCCAATATCGCACAGCCCTAGCGTGGATGATTTTAGACACTCACGTGTGTGTTGAGGCGGTAGGACATCAGCTCAAACTCTCCATCAGGAGGAATAAAGGAGATGGTGCGATCGTTCTCAAACCGAGATAAACGCACACACTGATGAAACTTCACATCCTCCAACTCCACCGACTTACTCTTACCACCTGAAGAAAAGAGATGCGATTAAACAAATAACAAATACACACTTCAGCACACCTTATTTCCATAACAAAAAAAACTAGTGCACAAGATATTTACAGATATAAACTGTGCCAAATTTCAGAAGTAGCACATACAGTTGAAGTCCCACTAACTTTTCTAAATATTTCCCAAATGATGTTCAACAAATTCAGGAATTTTCCACAGTATTTCCTATAATATTTTTTTCTTCTGGAGAAAGTCTTATTTGTTTTATTTCGGCTAGAATAAAAGCAGTTTTAAATTTTTTAAGAACCATTTTAAGGTCAATATTATTAGCCCCCTTAAGCAATATTTGTTTTGGATTGTCTACAGAACAAACCACTGTTATACAATGACTTGCCTAATTAACCTAATTAACCTAGTTAAGCCTTTAAATGTCACTTTAAGCTGAATACTAGTATCTTGAAAAATATCTAGTCAAATATGATGTACTGTCATCATGGCAAAGATAAAAGCAATCAGTTATTAGAAATGAGTTATTAAAACTATTATGTTTAGAAATGTGTTGAAAAAAATCTTTCCTTTAAACATACAAATATACAGGGGGGCTAATAATTCTGACTTCAACTGTACATAAGCAGGAATTAAATGCATTAAAAAAAAAAAAACTACAAACTGATTTCATGGGGTCTTCCAGAATGCATATAGAAAAATAAAAGAATTAAAATACTCACGGCCAGTGTTCTCGAACAAAACCTTGTCGTTCAAACCCAAACGCAGCTCCGGCATCCCTGAGAGAAACACTCTCATCTTAATGGAGCCAACAATCTCACTGCGAAGGACATTTCCATTCGCACTGACCTGGGGGAAAATAAACAAACACTAAAAGTCATGTAATCTAATGGATTCATATTATTACTACTATTATTATTACTGTTATTATTTAAGGTTTGAGGTTTATTTAATTTCCTGTATAGCAATGCCATGATTGAATTATTGCAGAAATAAAATTTATATATCACTACAAAATACCAAAATACAAAAGCAAATAAATAAGAAAAATTAAAACAGTAGGTATAAAAACAAAAAGTTAGAAAAAGCATATAATTATATCTGATTCCTTTATTATTATTATTATTATTATTATTATTATTATTATTATTAAGAGACAAACACTTTTAACAAATAGAAAAATAAATGATCAGACATTAAATACAGCTGCTAGAAAAAGTATGTGAACCCTTTGGGATTACTTGGATTTCATCATAAATGTGTTCTGGTCTTCATGTAAATCACAACAATGGAAAAAACACAGTCTGCTTAAACTAATACCACTCAAATATTATATGTTTTCATTGAACACAACAAGTAAACATTCACAGAGCAGGGTGGAAAAAGTACAGTCATGGCCAAAAGTTTTGAGAATGACATAAATATTGGAAATTGGAAAATTTGCTGCTTAAGTTTTTATAATAGCAATTTGCATATACTCCAGAATGTTATGAAGAGTGATCAGATGAATTGCATAGTCCTTCTTTGCCATGAAAATTAACTTAATCCTGAAAAAAGCTTTCCACTGCATTTCATTGCTGTCATTAAAGGACCTGTTGAGATCATTTCAGTAATCTTCTTGTTAACTCAGGTGAGAATGTTGACGAACTCAAGGCTGGAGATCATTATGTCAAGCTGATTGGGTTAGAATGGCAGACTTGACATGTTAAAAGGAGGGTGATGCTTGAAATCATTGTTCTTCCATTGTTAACCATGGTGACCTGCAAAGAAACGCGTGCAGCCATCATTGCGTTGCATAAAAATGGCTTCACAGGCAAGGATATTGTGGCTACTAAGACTGCACCTAAATCAACAATTTATATGATCATCAAGAACTTCAAGGAAAGAGGTTCAATTCTTGTTAAGAAGGCTTCAGGGCGTCCAAGAAAGTCCAGCAAGCACCAGGATCGTCTCCTAAAGAGGATTCAGCTGCGGGATCGGAGTGCCACCAGTGCAGAGCTTGCTCAGGAATGGCAGCAAGCAGGTGTGAGTGCATCTGCACGCACAGTGAGGCGAAGACTTTTGGAAGATGGCCTGGTGTCAAGAAGGGCAGCAAAGAAGCCACTTCTCTCCAAAAAAAACATCAGGGACAGATTGATCTTCTGCAAAAAGTATAGCGAATGCACCTTTCCGATTGTTTGGGGCATATGGAAAAAGGCTTGTCCGGAGAAGAAAAGGTGAGCGCTACCATCAGTCCTGTGTCAT
>CAIGQV010018314.1:4760084-4772756 GCA_903798115.1 Danio jaintianensis | reverse complement strand
TCTACATTGTAAAAGCGCTATAGAAATAAAGATGAATTGAATTGAACCATAGAACAATACATAGAACGATAGATAGGATAGAACGATAGATCGATAGATAGTTAGAATGCTAGATAAAACGCTAAAACGTTACAACGATAGAAAGATAGATAAAACAATAAATAGAATGATAGAAAGAACCATAGAACGATAGAACCATAGAACAATACATAGAACGATAGATAGAAGGATAGAACAATAGATCGATAGATCGTAAGAACGATAGATAAAACAATAGATAGAATGATAGATAGAACCATAGAACGATAGAACAATAGATAGAAGGATAGAACGATAGATAGGATCGAACGATAGTTAGAATGCTAGACTAAACGCTAGACATAACACTAGAACGACAGACAGAACGACAGACAGAACGACAGACAGACAGACAGACAGACAGACAGACAGACAGACAGATAGATAGATAGATAGATGACAGCAGTGAATAAGAATCAGAATATCTGACCAGGGTTTAGAGAGACTAGATCCTTAAACTGAATATTTCAGACACTGAGAAATAAATAGCTGATGCTGCAATGGATATTATCATGAGAAAATAAAAGTGTTTTGACCACCGAAGCAAAAGCATGACAGGTGCACGGACTCACTCCTGGAGGATCTTGCTGTCAGTAGTTTGAGGGTATCCGAAATCCATGAGTTCATCCAGCAGCTCGTAGATAATGACGAAGTTATCTCTGATACTCTCCTCCTCCAGCTCCTTAAAGTACTCAGAGAAAACCTGAAAAAGCACACGCATCAAATATCTGTCAGAGAATAAAACTCATGAGCACACATATTGCACATAAACCATCTAGAAGTATTAAAATGTGTTTGTTTTTTTTAAGCAGAAAAAAAGTTTGCAATGAGTTTACCACCTCTGCGTCCTTTTGAGACAGAAAAAACTGATATTGTAAATAAAAAATATTTAGTAAATGAAAGTAATTGCAATTTCTTTGTTACAGTTGTGAGTAATAAACCCTAAATTACAAGTTTATGACTTACAATTCTACAATTTCCCCAATATTGTCCTATATTTATACTTTTTGTTTGTGTTTCGAGTTTTTTTGGAATACCTTGGGTTTTGAACTGGTAAGCCAAATTTAGTAGGGGTGTGAACCTACACTGGTCTCACGGTTCGATTCGGTTACGATTATCATGCCATCGATTCAGTTCAATTCGATATCTTGGTACATTGACGATGCTTTCCATCCACAATTACATTTTTAGAGGAACACAAGAAATTTTTTTTAATAAAATCTATAAATATATTTATATATTAATTGTAATACAATTTTGTCCTTTAATACAAGCAGTAAAATATATGAACTGTACCTTTAATTTCACCTGCTCAAAGAAAACACTTTTTGAATGTTTTAAGCAAAACTCAAATACATGCACAGAACAACATGAGCATTTATAGCAAATAAACTAATGTAAATATTATAATATTATCCCGCTTGCTTTTTGAGCGCTGTCAAGCGAGTTCTTACACTCCTATGATTGGTCATTGTCTTCACCCGCTCAACAGGAAGGGCTGCGATTGGCTCTAAAACTGTCAGCGCTGTTCACTGATGAGTGACGCGGGAAGAACAGTCGCGGTTACAGTCTATATGCGCATAATGTGCGGTCATCACAGGTAATCGGCAATAGACGTGGTGGAGAAAACTCACTCGTGTCTGGATCCACAAGTATCGCTTTAACAGCCGAGAGGTGAGGAAAAGTTACCTCACGAACACGCCAGCGGGTCAAATGTCCAAAGTCAGAGAGAGAGAGGCAGAGATGGAGTTTTATAGCTTTCATTTCTCCCTAGCAGTGAAATAGCGGCTCGTGTACTGTACCTTCTGCAGTGTCAGTAAAAGACTGTCCAGCAAACTCACAAGCAGTAAATTGTGCACAATTATCTGCTTTTTAAGTAGTTGGGGCGTTTAGGCATAGGAGATAAATGACGTTAGTACATAGTAACCGGTTATGATTATTACTGAACCGATATTAAATTGTCCACGTCTGCATCGCGGTGCATCGAAGAAACAATTAATTTCGACACCCCCAAAAATTTAGAGTGTAATATCTATATCTATATATCTGGATGGATGGATGGATGAATGGACACAGACAGATAGATAGAACAAAAGAAGGATAGATAGAGCCATAGAACAATAGATAGATAGAATGACAGATAGAAAGAAAGAATGATAGAACAATAGATAGAATGATAGACGGAACCATAGAATGACAGATAGAAAGAAAGAACAATAAATAGAACGATTGACAGAACCATAGACCAATAGATATAATGGTAGAACCATAGAACGACAGATAGAAAGAAAGAACGATAAATAGAACGATAGACAAACGATAGAACAATAGATATAATGGTAGAACCATAGAACGATAGATAGAACGACAGATAGAAAGAAAGAACGATAAACAGAACGATAGAATGATAGATAGAACCATAGAACGACAGATAGATAGAACGACAGATAGAAAGAATGATAAATAGAACGATAGACAGGACCATAATCGATAGAACAATAGATATAATGATATTTATTTCATTATATCTATTTATTTTTTATTTCCAGCACAAAACAAAAACATAAAAGGGTATTTTATATAATAAATGTGACTTATTTTTCCACTCCTCACATTTTTTTAAACTTTGTTTTATCCTGTGGTAGAAATAACATTTCATCAGCATCAGAACTGAATTACCCAATTAACAGAGATGATAGCGCCCCCTTGTGTAAATTCCACAGCCTACTGCAGGGATAGGGAACCTATGGCTCAGAAGCCACATGTGGCTCTTTGACCAAATATATGTGGCTCTCCAGCTGTCTCCCTTCAATAATATTATAAAGTTGAAAAAATTATAACTGTCACTAGAAATCAGTTTCCTATTGAAAATACAATTACAGTTACCTTTTTATTGCATTTTCTTTTACAGCAAAATGAATAAGAATAAAAGGACGTTTCAACCAATCGCAATACCAATAAAGGGCAAGCAACTTAGATTTCTATGGTAACCTATAAATTTAAACAACATTCATGAGTGTTGATGGCGAAATACTTTCTTCATACATGGACTTGCTTAACATGTGATGTTTCACGCACTCACGCACGCACGCACACACATATATATATATATACACACATATATACACACATATACAATGGCTCTTTAAAAAAAATGCATCAGCCAAAAAAACCTAGAAATGGCTCTTTGCTAAAAAAAAAAAACTTTTCCAAACCCTGGTCTACTGGCTTGGCTTTATTAGTTATAGTCCAGTAGCAAGACGAACACACTTATCCAAAAATCATTTTTTAAAGCAAAAAAAACTAAAATAAAAACGACACAAAAACATTATGCATTTATAAAGTGTGCTTCACACAGGTGAGTGGGCTTGACAAACCACCTGTAGAAACACTCTTCTCTCTATTAATTAAAAACAAATTAAAAAACACTCCTAACTCCAGCACTTAATTCTCTGAGCACTTTTATAATTAGCACTTCTTGTGTGTATTGACTCTTCTTGATGAATAGCTGAATGCCTCCTCAATTGTAAGTCGCTGTGGACAAAAATGTCTACTAAATGTAATGTAATGTGTATTTAGATAGCACATTTATTGTGTATGGCCATACACCCAAAGCGCTTCACAATCATGAGGGGCATCTCTCCACACCACCACCAGTGTGCAGCATCCACTTGGATGATGCGACGGCAGCCACAGGGCACGGTGGAGTGGAGAGACTGTGATAGAGTTAAATATTGTGGATGGGGATGAATGGGAGGCCATGATGGTAAGGGCCGATGGGGGGAATTTGACCAGGACACCAGGGTTACGAGAAGTGCCATGGGATTTTTAATGACCACAGAGAGTCAGGACCTCGGTTTAACGTCTCATCCGAAAGACGGCGCTCACTGACAGTACAGTGTCCCCTTCACTATACTGGGACATCAGGAATCAGACCGCAGGTTGAGCGCCCCCTGCTGGCCTCACTACCACCACTTCCAACAGCAACCTAGTTTTCCCTTGTGGTCTCCCATCCAGGTACTGACCAGGCTCAGCCCTGCTTAGCTTTAGTGAGTAACCTGTCTTGGGCTGCAGGTTGATATGGCTGTGGCAATGATAAATGTAAACGCAATGAACAATTACAACTGATGTACAAACCTGAACAATTTTGTAGAGGAAAGAAAAAACCAGGGAGACACAAGCATTCTTTTTGGATGTTGCAACAACTGTTTGTCATTAGTTAAGAGAAAACACACTCACATAAGAGACACAAACCAAAACAATTATTAAGAAATTCTAACAAAAACATACTGTAAAAAAAGCCAAGAACTTATAAACAACCATTCGTTCTTGTAAAACTCTGCTCTTGCACTCCAATAATAATCAAAGCACTCCTGTAAGCATTTGAAGGTCAGTGTGAAGGATACGGTACAGGTTGTTGTGTTTAATCCACATGAAGCGCACTCCACCGTGAGCCAGGATGGGTGACAGCGTGCCCTCCTCCTCCTTATCCATCAGCAGAGTCATAAAATGCTCAATCTCGGACATGTCCACATCCCCGCGGTAATTACGGCAGATCAGGACCTGAAACACACACCCACACAATTTTAATATAGATGTTCTAATAACTGAGATTTTTTTTAATGCACGTTCCAAATATAACCATACTAACCAAGTTCAGGAACAGGAAGCATGAAATAAAAAGTGTGTAATGCCTTATTTGCAGTACAGCAATTTCTTATACTTGCAATTAAAAATATTCAGTTAGGGGGCCTATTATGGATCATCTGCCATCTAAATGACATTTAAGGAAAGATTTGTATTTGAATAAGCATTCCTTTAATTGAAATATTGGTTAACTCATAACATATTAGATAGATCGGGCTGAGGGGCAAATAGCTAGGTCAATAGGTTTGTGATTGGCTGAGAATCGAGTTTCAAGTTTAATAACTTAATCCCACCAGTGGCAATTAAATTAGGGCAGTAGCATCATGATACAACAAACACATAAAGAGACAAATCATTTATGAACAATATTAAAAAACACAATCCAGCATGCTTTATAATAACTTCATAAATAGTACTAAAAAAAACAGCAATAAGAAAGGACCCATACATTAAAAATTTTAAACTTGCTAAAATGTAAGGTTATAAAGCCTTATTGCCTCAGAAACAGGTGAATTTATATCTGTTAGAAGAGCATTTGATGCTTCTAAACCTTCTTCCAGAGGGCAACAATACAAAAAAATGCTTCAGAGGACGGGAATCATCTCCTATCATACTTTGAATTTTCCTTATCATTTGCTGTTCATGTAACTCTGCTAGACTCCGCAGAGGAAAACCAATAACCTTGGAGCAAGTCTTGACTAAGTTTTGAAGGCGATTTGAAGGAGAACCAGCATAAAAAGGAAAAGCTTAGTATACTCTCAATATAGGTAGTTTAAAAAGTTCTCAGTATAATTTTTCTACACAGAAAGAGTTCAGTTTCCTAAGAACATACATTCTCTGATGCACTTTCTTAGTAACAGCTTCTGAGTTCTGCTGGAACTTTAATGTGGTATCAAAGATTGTGCCATGATACTTATATTCCTGTACCCTTTCAACTTGTTTTCCATTAAAATACACCGGTTTCACCTCTGAGGCATTTTTTCTAAAATCAATTACTCTCTTCAAATATCAAATATCTCTTTAGTTTTTGTGATGTTCAGTTGTAGTTCTGCTTCTTTGCACCACTAAAAATACTCATTATGATTATCACTGTCATTGATTGTCACATGTATTTGTTAACAAGCATAAAAAACTGTCATCAGCATATTTGACTATATGGCAATTGCCCTTAGTGCTGCGACATTCATGCTCATATTATTTATTTTGTATTGATTAATTCATTTATTTTTTTTATATATATTCACTCATTCATTTTCTTTTCGGCTTAGTCCCTTTATTAATCTGGGGTCGCCACAGCGGAATGAACCGCCAACTTATCCAGCATATGTTTTACACAGCGGACGCCTTTCCAGCCGCAACCCAACACTGGGAAATTTTATATATATACACATATATAATTTTATTTTTATGATTTTATTTCAATACTGTAGTTGTCTATGTATTATTGTACTTAAGTATGGTTTAATGTGTTTCTCGGTTGTCAATAAATAAATAATAATAATAATAATAATAATTCAGTTAATGTGGCCAGATGAAAGCAATGACTGTAGATTAGATCTGCACAATACAATGCATAATTATCGTCATCGCGATAATAATATATGAAATATAAATATTGCAGACATGTGTGATATATTACATTTATTTTTTCATTGGTTGTGTATCTAAATCTGACCAATCAAATGGGGCTTTACTATCTTTATCCCTGCCTCCGCAGTAGTTGCTGTTCTGCTGTTGGCTGGAGTGGCCCAAAGTTGAACCCAGAGCTGAAAATAAACACTAATGGGCGGAGTCGAGACGAGAGAGGAAAATGACAACAGTCAATCAGAGTCTGAACATCTGCTGAGAATTTCACTCATTCATAGTGTTTTAAAGACTAAATGTTTGCACATTGATGAAGATTTCTTAGTCTGAATTAGAATTAATTAGATCTGTTTATTGCAATACCATTACATAAATAAATGATTTAAAACACAGCTAATAAATATAGTGTTTCCTAAAGAAATGTAAGAAATATCATAATTGCAATAATCAACGTCACATATAGCATAGTTTTTCAGTATCATGCAGCCCTACTGTAGATAAAGCAACATTTATGTAAAGTTTAAATGTGCAATTAAAACTTCTTTTAATGAGCTGAAAAGTAAGACTCCTTTTATGTTTGTTTACATGTCAAATTTACCACACAATACTTTTCAAAACTCCTTTGAGATACTGCAAAGTATTGCAAAAATGATGCAAACTGACCGTATGTATAGATTATGCATCAAATTTCTCTCCTCGAATCTGAAAAGTCATTATTTAAAGGCTCAAATGAAGTTCTGTATGATAACTGAGACCTTCATCTGGCTTGTATGATGCACTTCGCATTTATCACAGCGATAAAACCTAGATGTTTGTGTACCTCAAAAACAAAAAAATAATGATAACAAAAATAAACTGATTATTAAAGGTGCTGTATGTAAGTTTTTGACTGTTCTAAAGCATAAAAATACCATAATATGTTTGCAGATATTTAAGAAGCATGCTGAGTGAACATTCTTGTTTATCTAAAAAAACAATGCTGAAGTCAGATATTCTGCTTTGAAAATGTGCGTTACGTGCTGGAACATCTGTCTTTGTTTTGGTTCCTTTAACCCGCCCAATGCCACTTCAGCCAATTATATTTCAGCACCCCGGGTTGCCTTGTTGGAAAACCACGTATTCCATTCATTCATTCAGAAAGGTTCTCAAAGCATGCGCCCGTGACCGAAATGCGACCTCCAGTGGACAGTAGCAGACTCCGAAATGAGACGCAGATTCAGAGTTCAACATGAGGTTATTAATTAACAAATAATATAAATATTACGAATGTAAACATTAGATGAACAGGTCACATTGTAACCCCGTGTCCTAACAACATGCTACATGACGAGATTTGCAGTGATAATTTTTATTAAATGTACATTATTAAATGTAGATGCTGAATCACTGATATGTGTTGGTTTGCATTATTTCACAGTTCTAAAGTTCAATTTCAAATGGTTTATTTTATTTTCAAGATCTGAGGTGAACTATCTGCTGCTGCTTTCAGTAGTACGGCAATAAATGTCATGTAAAATGGTATTCAAACTCACATTATTAGCATTTAACACTGAATAAAGCACATGAGGTGTACCTGAGGTGATCATTGCCAGTTTTCTGTTGTACAGCTGTGAGAAATAGTAGCTGTTTCTAATATATCAATTTGAGGTGTTTTTCCATACAAAAACTCCTTTTAATATGGAAAATATTCCTTCTATCACCTTCTATGCCGTTGCTTTTATATAGAACACAACCTAAATCAACCTTAAATCAGCCTGTAGGCTTGATAGTTAAGCCTAGTTCACACTACATGACTTGATTTTGTGTCTTTAAATCGCTGTGGTGTTCACACTACTTGACACTACGTAAATGATCCACAAGAGGGGGGGGTCACACACTACATGATCTGACAACAACTCGTTCCCCCAGCAGCTCAGTCAAGCTACCAAACCACAGCCATTGAAATGTTGAGGGAGGATCCTAAATATCTGTGTATTTCTTTCTAACATTGTCATTTTTTTTTAAATTACAAAACAGAAAAGAGGGGCCTCACGGTAGCACAATAGCCTCACAGCACAAAGGTCGCTGGTTCGAGCCTCGGCTGGGTCAGCTGGCATTTCTGTGTGGAGTTTGCATGTTCTCCCCGTGTTGGCGTAGGTTTCCTCCGCATGCTCCGGTTTCCCCCACAAGTCCAAAGACATGTGGTACAGGTGAATTGGGTAAGCTAAATTGTCCGTAGTGTATGTGTGTGAATGAGTGTGTATGGATGTTTCCCAGTGATGGGTTGCAGCTGGAAGGGCATCCGCTGCGTAAAACATATGCTGGATAAGTTGGTGGTTCATTCCGCTGTGGCGACCCCAGATTAATAAAGGGACTAAACCGAAAAGAAAATGAATGAATGAATGAAAACAGAAAAGAACTGAGCATTTCTACCTTTAAGTACCATATAGGTCAAAATGACTGCATGCATGTCTGCTATTTTTCGCCGTGACTTTAAATATGCTTGCCTTTTTTTGCCTAGCAACTTCCTGCTAACATAAACATAACTTTCTGATAGCAAAAACATAAATTTACTTCAGATATATCTTTCAAAACAGCATATTCTGTGCCGCGAAATAGCTCTCGTTTATGAAAGCGAGGCCGAGACCTTTGTGGGTGTTCTACTGTCTTAACTACATATTTATAGGCTGTATTACCAAAAATATAATATTTTTAGGGTAATGGTGTCATAAAATATGATGACAGACATTCAAAGCTTAATTTTAGATCTCAATAGAAGCTTTGAATGTAAATATGACGTCTTCTATGAGAACGGTCAGAATGAATGCTATGGTAATACTAATAGTTACAGAATTCTAGTTCCACTGTTAATATAGCCAACTCTTGTGTCCGTGTTAACGCAGAATGAAGCGAGTGCATCGATGCCCATTCTGGCCAATCACAGAAGTTTCTGTTGAGCTCCTGAGCACACGGCCATTCAGCTCATGCTGATATGCTCTCTCATTGGCTGCAGCTCGTCACTACATCTGACCACACGTGGGGTCGAGTCGACCGACTGCTCTGGAATAATTAGCATGCTAGATATTGGATTTTCGTCTGCGACGCGTCAGTGAGCCTCTTTGATGCGTTGTTCAGTAGTTCACACATAAAGACTGCCGAGCGCCGAGCACCGTTTTTCTCCGAACACAGCCTGATCTGTCGGCCAGCTCGTTAACTTCCAAATCAGGCTAAAAATCCTGTAGTGTGAACTAGGCTTTAGGCTCACTCCTGTTGGTCCTCAATCTGGCAACCTGCACTTGCGTCTGTTTTGATCCAGGAATGCAATACCTAGTTTAACCACTGGGTGTCAAACTTACATACTGCACCTTTAAGGCATGTTTCCTGCAAATGTTAACTACACAAAATATTAAAGGGAGAGTTCACCCAAAAACAAAAATTCTGTCATCATTTGTTCATCCTCCACTTGTTCCAAACCTGTTTGAGTTTCTTTCTACTGTTGATCACAAAGGAAGATATTCTGAATAATGTTAGGAAAAAACTAATATTGACTTCCTAAGTATTGTTTTTCCTACTATGGATGTCAATGGCTGCTTTCTTCCAACATTCTTCAAAATATCTTGAGATACTTCAAAATGCATAACAGTTTAGAACCTATTGAGTGCAAGTAAATGGTGAGGGAATTTTCATTTCTGGGTGAACTGCCCCTTTAACACTTTGTGCCTTTTAAAACAAGTGACAAATGAATTATATCTTCTGTATTATAATTATATCACAACCTGAAAAGACACAAACTAACGAAAATTATGTAAACAAGTATCTTTTTAGTCAAAAGGCAATCATTATCGAAACAGTTCATAATGACAACAAGCACCTGTTAAAAGAGTAAATTCAACAGTAACACAATTTACTTAATTTAATTAAATAATACATAACTGTTAATCCAATTCAGCGCTTTTAGACCAGAAGAAACATTATTACTGACTGATATAAAACGGTTTAAATCTGTCTCTCGTTGATGTTTAACGTGGATTAGCTTTAGCGTCGTGTGCTAGTGAACCGTTATCTTACCTTCCCCTTCAGGTCTAACACATAAACAGCGCTGGCCGACATGTTTGCGCCCTTTTCGACCGCACTTTCGCTGATCTACACGGCTCCACTCAGTTCTGGGGCATTTGTTAGTTTAATAAAGAGCTGTCATCGGTTTTACACGCTCATAGAAAACACAACATCATCAAACTGCGGATGGGAGATTTTGAGGAACCGGGCGGCGCTGCTGCGATGAGAGTGACTGTAGCGCCACCTGCCGCTATGGGTGAACGAGGAACTGCAGTGGCGCTATAGTTTCTGATGGCATAAACACGACTTCATAAAATCACCATAAACAAATAAATAAATCTCTTGCTGAGTTATGTTACAGATGACAATGTTTTTTTTCCAACATTCTTCATAAATAATATCAGCTTTTGTGTTCAACAGAAGAACAAAAATCATAAGTTTAGATCCAATTAAGTGAGTAAATAGGGAAATTTTCATTTTTGGGCAAACTGTCCCTTTAAGGGAAGAAACTACAAGTGAATATGATTATCATAAAGTTGTAATGATACTTCCAGATTGATTACATTAAGATTAGTTTGTGTATTACAAGTATTCTAGAATGTTATGTTAACATATTCAATAAGCATTATTTAATAATGGACTAATACACTCACCGGCGGTCCAACAACGCAAATTTCTAATCCGCCAATCACATGGCAGCAACTCAATGCATTTAGGCATGTAGACATGGTCAAGACGGTCTGCTGCAGTTCAAACCGAGCATCAGAAAGGGGATTTAAGTGACTTTGAACGTGGCTAGACGGGCTGGTCTGAGTATTTCAGAAACTGCTGATCTACTGGGATTTTCACGCACAACCATCTCTAGGGTTTACAGAGAATGGTCCGAAAAAGAGAAAATATCCAGTGAGCGGCAGTTCTGTGGGCACAAATGCCTTGTTGATGCCAGAGGTCAGAGGAGAATGGCCAGACTGGTTCCAGCTGATAGAAAGGCAACAGTAACTCAAATAACCACTTGTTATCATGTCATAAAGTGCGAATCATCTCAGACTGGTTTCTTGAACATGACAATGAGTTCACTGTACTCAAATGGCCTCCACAGTCACCAGATCTCAATCCAATAGAGCACCTTTGGGATGTGGTGGAACGGGAGATTCGCATCATGGATGTGCAGCCGACAAATCTGCAGCAACTGCGTGATGCTATCATGTCAATATGGAGCAAAATCTCTGAGGAATATTTCCAGTACCTTGTTGAATCTATGCCACGAAGGATTAAGGCAGTTCTGAAGGCAAAAGGGAGTCCAACCCGGTACTAGTAAGGTGTACCTAATAAAGTGGCCGGTGAGTGTATTTTACAGCACAAAAAGACACATTAGAACTAAGGGAATTTTATAGATTTTGAGAATTTCTTTTTTATCTCTCCTTAATTCAGAAAATGTTGTAAACAGCCAGAATCAAAATCTTATTTTTGTAGAATAAAATCTATATAATTAAGCAAATTATTTAGGATCAAATCCCTCTGTAAAAGACTTCAGAATGGAGCTAGTTTGGTCTCTGTAAGAGCTGCTGAAAATTGTAGATTTAATTGCAAAACCATGAACAGAACGAGATCTTAAATGTCTGATTTTAGGATTTAATGGTTGTGTAATGGGCGTCACGGTGGCACAGTGGGTAGCATGATCGCCTCACAGCAAGAAGGTCGCTGATTCGAGCCCTGACTGGGTCAGTTGGTTTGTCTGTGTGGAGCTTGCATGTTCTCCCCGTGTTGGCTTGGGTTTCCTCCGGGTGCTCTGGTTCCCCCCCCCCCCAAGTCCAAAGACATGCGGTATAGGTGAATTGGGTAAGCTAAATTTTCCGTAGTGTATATGTGTGAATGCAAGAGTGTATGGGTGTTTCCCAGTGTTAGGTTGCGGCTGGAAGGGCATCCGCTGCGTAGAACATGTGCTGGATAAGTTGGCGGTTCATTCCACTGTGGTGACCCCTGATTAATAAAGGGACTAAGCCAAAAAGAAAATGAATGTCTGTGTAATATCATTTTCAGGTATATTGCATAATTTCTCATTTCTAAATGAAAAAGAGAGACTGCAGGAGTGCAAAGTATTGCAAAATTGATGCAAACTGACCGTATGTATAGATTATTCTGAATCTGAAAAATCATTCTTTAAAGGCTCAAATAAAGTTCTGTATGATAACTGAGACCTTTGGTAATTTATTCATATATATTTATCTGATTTAAGATCCTCAAAGAAGCATTTACTGTAGGTAATATTCTGGATTATATGTGTTACGGCTTCATGGTTTTATGTCTAGGAGAAAAGCGGTAACATTT
>CAIGQV010018314.1:4715921-4745183 GCA_903798115.1 Danio jaintianensis | reverse complement strand
CACACACACACACACACACACACACACACACACACACACACACACACTCATACACTACGGCCAATTTAGTTCATCCAATTCCCCTATAGCGCATGTGTTTGGACTGTGGGGGAAACCGGAGCACCCGGAGGAAACCCATGCCAACACGGAGAGAACATGCAAACTCCACACAGAAATGCCAACTGACCCAGCCGAGGCTCGAACCAGCGACCTTCTTGCTGTGAGGCGACAGTACTAACCACTGAGCTACCGTGTCGCCCCTATATTTTACAATTTTGCTTCATTTTATAAAACATTTCAGATCATTTTAATACAGCAAAAAAAAAAAGATTGTTTGTCGTAACCTAATGTTGGGACAAACATGGACAAATCCAACCGTTGGGTTAAAAAATGAAAAAAAAATAACCCAACATTGGTTTTGTCCATTTTTGACCCAGCATTTATTTAGAATGTATTGTTATAGTTCATGGGCGGCACAGTGGCTCAGTGGTTAGCACTGTGGCATCACAGCAAGAAGGTTGCTGGTTTGAGTCCCGGCTGGGCCAGTTGGCGTTTCTGTGTGGAATTTGCATGTTCTCCCCGTGTTGGCGTGGGTTTCCTCTGGTTTCCCCCACAGTCCAAACACATGCGCTATAGGTGAATTGGATGAACTAAACTGGCCGTAGTGTATAAGTGTGTGTGTGTGTGTGTGTGAATGAGCGTGTATGGGTGTTTCCCAGTACTGGGTTGCGGCCGGAAGGGCATCCACTGCGTAAAACATGCCGGAATAGTTGGCGGTTCATTCCGCTGTGGCGACCCCTGATAAATAAGGGAATAATCCGAAGGAAAATGAATGAATGAATGTTAATGGAACCTTATTGTCAAGTGTTCATTCATAAAATCATTTCATAGAAATCAGCAAAAGGGCAAGTGAATATACGAGCTGAAGGAGGATGTCTTACAACTTTAATAAAGGAGATTTTACATGCTAAAACAGGTATAAACTATCAGTCAGATGACAGAAGGAATGCAATAGACTAATGTCTGATAGTTGTGTTTTCAGCAACGCTCACATTTCAGCACGAAACAGACGCCAAACAAAAAACAAGTCCTGCTTGTCGCACCAGTTTCATTTACAACCAAAGAGATGGAACAAGATGATAACAATAAGATTTCAAAGTGAGAACAAAGACTTGATTGGGGCAGCGCGGTGGTGCAGTGGGTAGCGCTGTCGCCTCACAGCAAGAAGGTCGCTGGTTCAAGCCTCGGCTGGGTCAGTTGGCATTTCTGTGTGGAGTTTGCATGTTCTCCCCGTGTTTGCGTGGGTTTCCTCCGGGTGCTCCGGTTTCCCCCACAGTCCAAAGACATGCGCTTTAGATGAATTGGGTAAGCTAAATTGTCCGTAGTCTATGTGTGTGAATGGGAGTGTATGGGTGTTTCCCAGTGATGGGTTGCAGCTGGAAGGGCATCCGCTGCGTAAAACAAATGCTGGATAAGTTGGCGGTTCATTCCGCTGTGGCGACCCCAGATTAATAAAGGGACTAAGCCGAAAAGAAAATGAATGAATGAATGAATGAATAAACAAAGACTTGATTGTAATTTGTGCTCATTTTCAGCTTTGTAATCTCATTTTACATGAGGATAAAGCTGTTATATTGAACTGTTATATTGTGCCACAAATAAAACAGCAAAATTATTAATAATTATTTATTTTAATAATATCTTTGGGCGTCACGGTGGCGCAGTGGATATCGCTGTCACCTCACAGCAAGAAGTTCGCTGGTTTGAGTCCCGACTGGGTCAGTTGGCATTTCTGTCTGGAGTTTGCATGTTCTCCCCATGTTGGCGTGGGTTTCCTCTGGGTGCTCCGGTTTCCCCCACAGTCCAAACACATGCGCGTTAGGTGAATTGGGTAAGCTAAATTGTCCGTAGTGTATGATTGTGTAATAAAGGGACTAAGCCGAAAAGACAATGAATGATGAATGAATGAATAACATTTGTTTAAAAGAAAAAGTCATCTACAATTTGGATGTCCTGGTTGTAGAGTTTGCAAATGTAAGCAGAGTTTGATCTATATACACTACCTGACAAACGTCTTGTCGCCTATCCAAGTTTTAGGAACAGCAAATAATAACTTGACTTCTAGTTGATCATTTGGTATCAGAAGTGGCTTATATGAAAGACAAAGGCCTCTAGATTACACTTATTTTACCAAAATAAAATATGATCATGCCTTGATTTTTAATGATTTAATTAGGACAGTAAGGTCTGACTTTGCTTAGACAAAAGTTTTGTCACTGAACAGAAATAATGTATAGTATAGAATATAAAGTCATGCTGCAGTGGAGAAAGAATGAATATTGGGTCTGACTCCCATGAGCTTGGAGGACTGCATCCATACATCTCTGCAATGACTCAAATCACTGATTAATAAAGTCATCTGGAATGGCAAAGAAAGCGTTCTTGCAGGACTCCCAGAGTTAACCAAGATTCTTTGGATTCATCTTCAATGCCTCCTCCTTCATCATCTCAATAATGTTCATGCCTGGTGACTGGGTTGGCCAGTCCTGGAGCACCTTGACCTTCTTTGCTTTCAGGAACTTTGATGTGGAGGCTGAAGTATGAGAAGGAGCGCTATCCTGCTGGAGAATTTGCCCTCTCCTGTGGTTTGTAATGTAATGGGCAGCACAAATGTCTTGACACCTCAGGCTGTTGATGTCACCATCCACTCTGCAGATCTCTCGCACGCCCCCATATTGAATGTAACTCCAAACCATGATTTTTCCTTTACCAAACTTGACTGATTTCTCTGAGAATCTTGGGTCCATGTGGGTTCCAGTAGGTCTTCTGCAGTATTTGTGATGATTGGGATGCAGTTTAACAGATGATTCATCCGATAAATCAACCTTCTGCCACTTTTCCAAATGATCAATGAGAAGGCAAGTTATTATTTGTTGCTCTTACAACTGGGATCGACGACAAGACTATTGTCAGGTAGTGGATATATTTAGAAAATATATTTAATTTAGCTATTTATTCATACACGTTACACACACATACAAATGTATAAATAAATAGATTTTTAAATGAATAAATGTAACAATAATAATAAAGTACTATGTGACTTAATAAAACATTGTATTTTTTATTCAAGGTAATCGCAAATTAATGTTTGTATTTTCCACCTTTCATTTGTAATTTTCTGCTTTTATTCTTAATTTATATTGTGTTCCCTAAAATTTTATATTAAATCATGCATTTTTTTTCCCACATACTTTTATATTTATCCAAATAAATACATTTAAATGAATTAATTAATCATTAATTCTTGCATTTATTTAGTACCATGTTTATTTATATTTTTAGTCTTGGTCCTCCATAGACATAAATGATCTTCTGAAAGTCGATGTGTTATTGTTTTGGTCTTTGTCTAATAATAATCCAAATGTCCTTCATGATTTTTCCTATAAGCAGCTCTTGTAGTCAAACCTCTGCAAACCTGCTGTATGGCATGCAAACACTGTTCTCCATCTACAGTATGTGTGTATATGCTCATGTGTTGCCTTGCTGTCTTGTTTTACACACACACTTATATAAGTGTCTAAAAGAGGACATTGCTTTTGTCACAATCACCTGGCTTGTAGATCGCTGGGAATCATTCACTTTCACTCAGGACTACAAATCTGTCACCATATGGACTACAAATCCTGTCATGCGCCACACACTCACACCTGTTCCGGTTTCCCACTGATTGCTAACACACAGAACTGTCTGTTTATTCCTGTCTGCAGCCTGCCTTTTGACCGCAGCCGGCCTGTTTAATCACCACGACTCTGGATTGCCTGTATACATCTGTTTGCCCCTGTGTTGACTGTTGCTTGCCTGACCATTCTCCTAATAAACCCTGCATTTGGATCTGCACCTCCGTTGTCAGCGTCCATCACATTACAGCATAAATGTTTTTAGGTCTTTTAAATGTCTTTGATTCTATAAAGCTAGTCATACTTACTTACTTCCAGGGCCATTTGTATCAAAGTTGATATTTAGCTGCACCATGTTGGTGTTTCGTAGCATCTCATTTTTACGAGGTGGGTCGTTAGCCCAACGCTCAACCCCCAATCTGAAGGACCAGGACATACACACATACACTGTGGCCAATTTAGTTCATCCAATTCACCTATAGCGCATGTGTTTGGGGAAACCGAAGCACCCGGAGGAAACCCACACCAACACGGGGAGAACATGCAAACTCCACACAGAAATGCCAACTGATCCAGCCGGGACTCGAACCAGCAACGTTCTTGCTGTGAGGTGACAGCGCTACCCACTGCGCCACCGTGCTGCCCCTATAAAGCTAGTCATAAATACTGTAAACCTAAAACCCTCTCCACATGATTTGCTCAATTTTAACACTTGATTTTTACAGATGAGGGTTTTGTCAGGTTTAGTTGAGGTCCGGGTGGGGGAGTGTACTGTACATTTGCCCCCCAGACTGTCTTCTAAGAAAACTGAGAACCAAAATAAATCTTTCCGTGATGTGCAGACATATTTCATAAATGCTGAACATGCTGACGGTCCACATGGACTCAGAGCTGTCCTTCAGGATATAGGAGAAAGTTCATGCTCAGTACTGCGTGTGTGTACAAGTTTATGTGGTTTACAGGCACACAAAGTTGTATAATGATATGAGTATGACTTAGTTATACTCTATTAAGGTGGTTTACAGGGACGCACTTCAAAATGTGTGTGCGTGCGTACAAGTTTATGTGATTTACAGGGACACACCACCTAGATCAAAAAGTGTGTGTGTGAATGTGTGTGTGCCTACAAGTTTATGTGGTTTACAGGGACATGTAGTTGTATAATAACATGGTGATGATTTGGTTGTACTTTATTACAGTAAGGTGGTTTACAGGGACACACATAGTTCAAAGTGTGTGTGTGTGCGTACAAGTGTATGTGATTTACAGGGACACACCACCTAGATCAAAAAGTGTGTGTGAATGTGTGTCTGCCTACAAGTTTATGTGGTTTACAGGGACACAGTTGTATAATGACATGGATATGACTTAGTTGTACTCTATTAAGGTGGTTTACAGGGACACACTTCAAAATGTGTGTGCCTACAAGTTTATGTGGTTTACAGGGACATGTAGTTGTATAATAACATGGTGATGATTTAGTTGTACTCTATTACAGTAAGGTGGTTTACAGGAACACACCTAGTTCAAAGTGTGAGTGTGTGCGTACAAGTTTATGTGATTTACAGGGACACATAGTTGTATAATGACATGGATATGACTTAGTTGTACTCTATTAAGGTGGTTTACAGGGACACACTTCAAAATGTGTGTGCCTACAAGTTTATGTGGTTTACAGGGACATGTAGTTGTATAATAACATGGTGATGATTTAGTTGTACTCTATTACAGTAAGGTGGTTTACAGGAACACACCTAGTTCAAAGTGTGAGTGTGTGCGTACAAGTTTATGTGATTTACAGGGACACATAGTTGTATAATGACATGGATATGACTTAGTTGTACTCTATTAAGGTGGTTTACAGGGACACACTTGGTTCAAAACGTGTGTGTACAAGTTTATGTGGTTTACAGGGACACATAGTTGTATAATGACATGGTAATGATTTAGTTGTACTCTATACAGTAAGGTGGTTTACAGGGACACACCTAGTTCAAAACATGAGTGTGTACAAGTTTATGTGAGTTACAGAGACACAAAGTTAGTTGTACTCTATTAAGGTGATTTGCAGGGCCACACCTAGATAAAATGCTTAAAATCATACTTAACTTATGGCCATATGGATTTTACAGTATAAAATACATTATGCCAATGGAATGTCCCTGTAAACCATGTATACAAGTGTGTGTGTGTGTGTGTGTGTGTGAGTGAGTGAGAGTATGTCTGTGTGTGTGTCTGCGCTTGTGTGTGTTTGTGTGTAAGGGAGAGAGAGATTGTGTGTGAGAGAGTGTGTGTGTGTATGTGAAAGAGTATGTGTGCGTGTGTCTGTGTGAGAGAGTGAGTGTATCTGTGCATATGTGAGAGTGAGAGTCTGCATGTGTGTATGTGTGTGTCTGTGTGAAAAAGTGAGTGTGTCTGAGTGAGAGAGTCTGTGTGTGTATGTGAAGGAATATGAGTGTGTGCGCATGTGTGTGTCTAAGAGAGTTTGTGTATATGCGTGTTTGTAAGTGTGTGTTTCTGTGCAAGAGAGTATGTCTGTGTGTGCATGTGTGTAAGAGATAGAGTGTATGTATGTGTTTGATTGTGTGTTATGTGAGGGAGAGCATGAGTGTGTGTGACTGTATGTGTATTTGAGTGTGTGAAAGAGTATGCGTCTGTCTTTGTGTGCATATGTGTGTAAGAGATAGTGTGTGTTTGAGTGTGTGTCTGTGTGAGAAAGTGTGGGTATGTGAGAAAGATTATGAGTGTGTCTGTGTGAGAGAGTAAGTGTGTGTGTGTCAGAGAGAATTTGTGTGTGTCTGTGAGATTGTGTGCGTGTTTGTGTCTGAGAAAGAGTGTTTGTGTGTGTGTGTGATTGTGTGAGAGAGTATGTGTGTGTGTGTGTGTGTGTCTGTGAGAGTGTCTGCATGCATGTCTGTGAGTGAGAGTATGTGTCTTTGTGTGCATGTTCGTGTGTGAGAGTGAGTGTGTGTGTTTCTGTTTATGTGTCTGTGTGTGCGTGTGTGTGTGTGTGCATGTATACCTTGTTACAGGGACATATTTGTACCCTCAATGTGACCTCAACCCTATTACTAGCAGTACATATCAACTAGTAGTGAACTCAACGCCTGAACACAGAGCGAGAGTGAAAGTAAACGTGTTTGTTCATGTTGTTGTGTTTTGGTGAAGATCTCACCGCACCACTGAGATTAAATGGCATTCATTTTCCTGAAGTTTCCAGTAAATCAAAGTCATTAATCTCTACACGCCTCAACAGCTCTTCTGCTTGATATTTAAACACCTTTGTTGTAGTAGAAACAGTGGAAATTATTATCTACAATATACAGTTGAGGGCGACGCGGTGGCGCAGTGGTTAGCGCTGTCGCCTCACAGCAAGAAGGTCACTGGTTCGAGCCTCGGCTGGGTCAGTTGTCATTTCTGTGTGGAGTTTGCATGTTCTCCCCGTGTTCGTGTGGGTTTCCTCCGGGTGCTCCGGTTTCCCCCAAAATCCAAAGACATGCGCTATAGGTGAATTGGGTGAGCTAAATTGTCCATAGTGTATGAGTGTGTGTGTGTGAATGAGAGTGTATGGGTGTTTCCCAGTGATGGGTTGCAGCTGGAAGGGCATCCGCTGCGTAAAACATATGCTGGATAAGTTGGCTGTTCATTCCGCTGTGGCGACCCCAGATTAATAAAGGGACTAAGCTGAAAAGAAAATGAATGAATGAATATACAGTTGAGGTGACACGGTGGCTCAGTGGTTAGCACTGTCGCCTCACAGCAAGAAGGTCGCTGGTTCGAGTCCCGGCTGGGCCAGTTGGCATTTCTGTATGGAGTTTGCATGTTCTCCCCGTGTTGGCGTGGGTTTCCTCCGGGTGCTCCGGTTTCCCCCACAGTCCAAACACATGCGCTATAGGGGAATTGGATGAACTAAATTGGCCATAGTGTATGAGTGTGAGAGTGTAAGCTGAAGGAAAATGTATGAATGAAATATACAGGAGGGCTAATAATGCTGAGTTCAGACTGCATGATTGTAGCCCCGATTTTGACTCGCTAACAAGTTTTGAGAAATCGCCGACAAATGTCTGAAATCACAGGCAAATCGGTGCTCGTTCACGTGAGTAACAATCACACAGTGTGAACTATCAAAGACGCCATCTGAGAGAATCGTCCATAAGTTGCTGACACCCGTCAGATATTTGGCATGCTCAATATCTGGAGCTGTCGGCGATTCAAAATTATGCCATGTGAAATGTGTTCTGATTGAAAATAACATCGGCGATTACCTACAGCCAATCAGAGAGCAGCATCCACTAGTATGGGTATCTGCAGGCCAGCGGGAGGTTGGGGGACAAATTAAAGGGCTTCTTTTCAGTCTATTTGGACCCAAGGAATGGAGGAAAAACTAGTGTAAATTTGGCAGAAGCACCCGTGTCTGTTTGACGTGTCGTCTGAGCAATACCACAACCGGGTTGAAAAAGAAAAAAAGTTGAAGAGAAATTGCTAATTCCCTTCAAAAGCCAGGCGAGCAAAATAAGTAAATTTTCTACCCCACTAAAGACTTCTTTCTCATTATGTAGTTAATGACAAAAGATATACTACATGACCTCGTGTTGTTTCCATGTCACTTCTCGCATGTGTTTGGTTGTGAGACGTAGTTTGTTGGCCGAGACAAAGTTGTCGGCGATTCTCCCTATTGTAAAGTCATGCAGTGTGAAACCCGCTGTCGCCGATCCATCTCGCAGTGTAAACACAGCAGCGACGGAACGCTACCCCAGATAGTCATGCAGTGTTAAAACATACGTGACATGACTGCTTTGAAAATCCTGCAGTCTAAACTCAGCATAATTCTGACTTCAACTATAAATGAATGCTTTCAATTTTAGCAAAACAAACCACAGAAAACCATTAAAAAAGAAGAGTTTTTATTGTTTGAATCATTTTTCTGTGCTGCTTATTAAAAGAAGTTCTTAGTACTTCCAAGATTAATATTTATTCACATAACACATAATATGCGTGTAATCAGATGCACAATACATGTAGTTATGATAATAAACAAACCCTATATACACATTTAATAAGTCATACATACAGCATCTTACATAAATACACACTTCTTTCTGTAATTTGTTAGGTGAAACAGTGAATAAAAATATGGACGTCACTAAAGAGGAGAGTTCGACTTCACACACATGTCGTTTGTGCACTATAAAAATGTCTTACACATTTTTATTTAATGTAATTTGCAATTTCATTGGCTGGACTAAATGGAAGAAAAAAAATTGTGCACTGCAAAAAAAGTTCATTCATTAATTTTCCTTTGGCTTAGTCCCTTATTTATCAGGGGTCGCCACAGTGGAATGAACTGCCAACTATTCCAGCATATGTTTTACGCAGCGGATGCCCTTCCAGCCGCAACCCAGTACTGGGAAACACCCATACACACTCATCCACACTCATACACTACGGACAATTTCGCTTCCCCAATTCACCTGTACCGCATGTCTTTGGACTTGTGGGGGAAACCGGAGCACCCGGAGGAAACCCACGCCAACACGGGGAGAACATGCAAACTCCACACAGAAATGCCAACTGGCCCAGCTGGGACTCGAACCAGCAACCTTCTTGCAGTGAGGCGACAGTGCTAACCACTAAGCCACCCGAGCAAAAAAAAATCTTTTACAAGAAAATATTTATTTTGTATTCTTGCTCATTCAAAATGAGGTTTAATTCACTGTTACATGTGATCAATTGTGAAATTTACAAACAATATCTAAGTGCTAACTGTTTCTATACAATTATTTTAGCATTCCCCACAATAAAAGCATAATAAAACACACACCAAAAGTATTCACTTGAAATACAGCAAAATAAAATACTTAAAAAAAAACGTTCAATTTCAATTAAATTTGTATTTACTAATGAGACATATATATTAAACAAGAATTTTAAATTCCTGACTGGAATGTAACTTTTTACCTTTTTTTTATGAAACCAGTATACTATATACACTCGCCGCTTTATTAGGTACACCTGTCCAACTGCTTGTTAACGCAAATTTCTAATCGGCCAATCACATGGCAGCAACTCAATGCATTTAGGCATGTAGACATGGTCAAGACGATCTGCTGCAGTTCAAAGCGAGCATCAGAATGGGGAAGAAAGGTGATTTAAGTGACTTTGAACGTGGCATGGTTGTTGGTGCCAGACGGGCTGGTCTGAGTATTTCAGAAACTGCTGATCTACTGGGACTTTCACGCACAACCATCTCTAGGGTTTACAGAGAATGGTCCGAAAAAGGGAAAATATCCAGTGAGCGGCAGTTCTGTGGGCGCAAATGCCTTGTTGATGCCAGAGGTCAGAGGAGAATGGCCAGACTGGTTCCAGCTGATAGAAAGGCAACAGTAACTCAAATAACCACTCGTTACAACCGAGGTCTGCAGAAGAGCATCTCTGAATGCACAACACTTCGTCAATTGGTGAAGTTTTTTTTTCTAGCCACTGTTGCCACTGGCTTGCTTGGATCGGGAGCTTGTTTGTGGAGCTGTGCTTCGGTGGATTTGCTCTACAGTGTTTGAACTTCCAGCAGTGAAATTTAAACCACACTGAACTAAACTAAACTGAACTTCAACTCTGTAATCTGGACTCTACTAGAACTATGTTAAGCTGCTTTGACACAATCTATATTTCGAAAAAGCACTATATAAATAAACTTAACTTGACAACACGTCCAACCTTGAGGCGGATGGGCTACAGCAGCAGAAGACCACACCGGGTGCCACTCCTGTCAGCTAAGAACAGGAAACTGAGGCTACAATTCGCACAGGCTCACCAAAATTGGACAATAGAAGATTGGAAAAACGTTGCCTGGTCTGATGAGTCTCGATTTCTGTTGCGACATTCGGATGGTAGGGTCAGAATTTGGCATCAACAACATGAAAGCATGGATCCATCCTGCCTTGTATCAATGGTTCAGGCTGGTGGTGGTGGTGTAATGGTGTGGGGGATATTTTCTTGGCACACTTTGGGCCCATTAGTACCAATTGAGCATCGTGTCAACGTCACAGCCTACCTGAGTATTGTTGCTGACCAAGTCCATCTCTTTATGACCACAGTGTACCCATCTTCTTATGGCTACTTCCAGCAGGATAACGCGCCATGTCATAAAGCGCGAATCATCTCAGACTGGTTTCTTGAACATGACAATGAGTTCGCTGTACTCAAATGGCCTCCACAGTCACCAGATCTCAATCCAATAGAGCACCTTTGGGATGTGGTGGAACGGGAGATTGGCATCATGGATGTGCAGCCGACAAATCTGCAGCAACTGCGTGATGCTATCATGTCTATATGGAGCAAAATCTCTGAGGAATATTTCCAGTACCTTGTTGAATCTATGCCACGAAGGATTAAGGCAGTTCTGAAGGCAAAAGGGGGTCGAACCCGGTACTAGTAAGGTGTACCTAATAAATTGGCCAGTAAGTGTATATATATATATACACACAAGCACACACATATTCATCTACAGTGTCTGGGAAAATCTTACAAAAATTGTCAAGAGCATGATTATATTTTACCTCAGAATCAAAATACAATTTTTTTTTTTTTAAATGATAACTTCACTATTGAATCAAACATCAAAAGAGTTTATACTCTGAAGAATAAAGCAGAAATGACAGTATAATAGTAATGTGAATCACAGTGAGAGTAAAGAGAAATGTCTGAATGCCTTATACATTGATTTTTTTAAGGTGAGGATTAAATGAAAGCTGAAATGTTGTGGAATTCACAAGTGAACCAAAATCCATCAAAATAAAAACATTCAATGCTAAGAGCACACAGAAGTGGACAAAACTGTTGGTATCCTTTAGTTGTGTTCAGGCCAGTTTTATTAGTTTGCCTGTTTAATGCTTCTGTTAGACCACAATTCACAAGCAAAATCAGGTTTTCATTCGTTTATTTTCAGTAATCTTTAATTAATCATTACTTTTTTCATTTTCAAGTTATTCCAGCGACCACTGTAGTGTTTAGTATAGTTTAGTCTGGTGTATTTCATTTATAAAACACTTTCAAAACAGCAAGAGCTGACCAAAGTCCTGGAGATAAAATATTATAAAATATTAAGTCCAGAGAATAAAAATAGCACTAACTGCACAATGAAGCACAGGCAGATGATTAAAACAGATGAGAAAAATAGCAGATTAACACACACACACACACACTCTTGATTTCTTACACAAACGCATTGACACACACACACACACACACACACACACACACACACACACACACACACACACACACACACACACACACACACACACACACACACACACAGTCTTTTTAATATTTTTCTTTCTTCAATAAAAGGGCACCAACAATTTAATCCACGTCTGTACATAAAATCCCAGTCTAGTGTTCCGTGTTGACCTGAGTTGTTTTAGCTGTTGTCGTCTCCGTTGACTGATTGTCGTGTAGCGCTGGCGGTTTCCTCAGATCTGCTGTTGCTTCATTGATGTCCTGTTTGAAGAAGCTGCCATGATGTTTCAGTCGGTGCTTCCTAACACACACAAATAGACACAGAGACAAGCTTTAGTGAATAAACTGTCTGAATGATATCTGTCTGAAGTGAAGTGTCAATATGCAGTAAGGTCCAGTTCACCCTATCTCCATGAAGTTGGCACCCCATAAAAATAAATAATCCCCAAAACTATGCCATTCGTTTGTGCTCAGAATCAGTGTCAGAATCTTATACTGGCCCATGCCTAGTGTTGTGTGTGTGTGTTGACCTCTGCTCTCTCCTGCTCTGTGGAGTTTCGCTGGACTTCACAAACACCACTGGATGTCCACCCTGAACCAGAGAAGCAAATTCGCTGTCTTTGGCTCTGAAGATAACCCTAAAAACAGAAGAAGAAAAAGAGAAGACATTTGCCTTTATAAATCCATTAAAGTCTGTGTGAGATCATAATGCACAGTGTTTATTTTGCTAGGGCGTTCTTTGATGATGTCAGTTTGACAGCTTCAGCCATGATATCCTTAGCCACGCCCTCCTTATCGATAGTTTACTATGAGGGAATGATGCGCAAAAAGAAAGCCCCGCCCCCTACTCAATATTTCATTTCAGTTGGAAGGAAAGAACCGCCAACTATTCCAGCATATGTTTTACGCAGCAGATGCCCTTGCAGCCGCAGCCCAGTAATGGGAAACACCCATACACACTCATTAACACACACACTCATACACTACGGCCAATTTAGTTCATCCAATTCACCTGTACCGCATGTGTTTGGACTGTGGGGGAAACCGGAGCACCCGGAGGAAACCCACGCCAACACAGGGAGAACATGCAAACTCCACACAGAAATGCCAATTGACCCAGCCGAGGCTCGAACCAGCGACCTTCTTGCTGTGAAGCGACAGCACTACCCACTGCGCCACCGCACCGCCTATTTGACAAATTCATTCATTCATTTTCCTTCGGCTTAGTCCCTTTATTAATCTGGGGTCGCCACACCGGAATGAACCACCAACTTATCCAGCATATGTTTTACGCAGCGGATGCCCTTCCAGCTGCAACCCATCACTGGGAAACATCCACACACACTCATCCACACACATACACTACGGACAATTTAGCCTACCCAATTCACCTACACCACATGTTTTATGACTTGTGGGGGAAACCGGAGCACCCGGAGGAAACCCACGCGAACACGGGGAGAACATGCAAACTCCACACAGAAATTCCAACTGACCCAGCCGGGGCTCGAACCAGTGACCTTCTTGCTGTGAGGCGATTGTGCTACCCACTGCGCCACCGTGCTGCCCTATTTGACAAATTATCTTTGACAAATAAAAAACAAAACCTTTTGACCTTTTGTCAACCGGTGTGTGTGTGTGTGTGTGTGTGTGTGTGTGTGTGTGTGTGTGTGTGTGTGTGTGTGTGTGTGTGTGTGTGTGTGTGTGTGTGTGTGTGTGCTGGAAGGACTCACTTGGCCTGAGTTTCTCCAGATTTGATCCTCATTCTGCGGACGGTGAACTGATTACTGCTGAAGAAGCTGTAGAGATACGAGTCTTTCTCCCAGTGCAGATTCAGCATCAGCAGATCTCCAATGTCTCTGTCTGACGTCACCAGGAAAGAGACAGTGCTGTTGGTGCTCATGCTGGGCCTGCGTGCCAAACACAACACATTAAACAGCTTTCGTCCAGGATTGCATTAACTTAAAGTCACCATTAAATCAATAATGATCAATCCTTCTTTTTAATTGGCAGTACTTATTTTAAGTGAAGTTTCACAAACTAATTTCGAGAGGAGCACGTGATATGATTGAGCACGACTGGTTACTCATCGGTAATCAGTATTAATTCAATCAGATCGATTCAAGCTCACAATAAATAAACCGATTTCCTCTACCGATCTATCTTCATTTCGGAAGAATCCCCCCTTCCACCCCATCTCCTCCTTTTTTCTCCCTTTTCTAAGGGGAGCTCTCGAGACCTACCTGATCTCGAACCCCTTTATATGCTTACTTGACTGGGCGGGAGCCTTGAGCTCAATTATCTTCGAGCTCAGGGTTCTCTCCCGGGACAGCATGCCAAACCTGCTATTCACGCTAAAGCATATCTAAGTGGGAACTCTTGAAATGATAATGTGAATTATGTTTGAAATTCATATGTCCTCATAGTCTTTAATCAAAGTAACTTCCCTCCCTCTTCGACAACATCTCAACTCTGATTGGTGTTTAATGGTGGGAGGGCGGAGCAAACTATCAATCACATAAGATCCACCAATAGCAAGCCACAACCATCCAATCTATTCTCCAAGGACAAAATCAAGCCCCGTCTACATTTGTTTTTGATTCAGAAGCAGTTTCACTCAGATATTTAAAACACAAAGGAAAAGACTGGTAAAACCAAGCAGCAAAATCCCGTTCTCCCTCGTGAAGCTAATACATAAGTAACTGAAACTGCAATTCATCAAAATTCCAATAGGCCTGACTCCATAATAGAGCACATTTCTATTGACCCCAATGTTAAAATGGCCAACTTCACAGCAGATGGTGTGAAAGTGTTTACAGCCTGGTACAAAAAATGATTTTGGTGTATATAGCTAATATTACACTTCATGACAACTGTGAGGGGGGTAAATTTTTTATAACTCATCCATTTCATTTATATTGAGTTATATTAAGTCTGCATAATTAAGAGTGAGGCCACTTGAGTGACAGCTAGGTCTCGCTGGTCACCGTCATGCCATTCCAGCTGATTAGCCGCCGAACTCGGCATATACATCTTATTTTTGTTTTGTTTTATGTGGCTTTACACAGTCAATTACCTTTTGGAATTATTTCCTACAATTATCAGATAATATGGCATGCTGTGCACTTAATTGTGCTCACAAACCATTCACGTGGCCTCCATTTCCCAGGTGAGTGAAATGATATACTTGTATACCATATCTATAAATGTATTTGTTTTAAAATAATTTATCATTTATAATTTTCTTTAGACCTGTAATGCACTCCAGAATCTGACAGATTGATTAGCTGTAGGCTATAGAGCAGTCGTCTGAAACGTTGTCATACAGTTTTATGCCTGGATTTCATAAATAGCTTTGCATTTACTAACACAGACTATATGTGAAGTATTTGAAAGTAATTAGCATTTTTTTCCTGTATAAAAACGTCATAAGAACAATGCTTAGTGGCTCAGTGTATTACAACAGTGTTTTTAAAAGACTAAACACTTTATTGATATAGTATACAACCAAGCACATGTGGTCAGAATACAAACGAGTCGCAGGTAATGAAGTATTAAGCGTTTCTCCCAAAGAAAAGCCCGTCTAAGCAAAATGCTAGCAGGCATCTTTAGCTCCACTGACGCTCCGCCTCTTTGCCCTTTTTTGGGCACCCCCGGTTGGGGTGATGATTAATTGAACAAAATGGCGACCGTTGGCGACGCCCACTTGTAGCTTAATTTGTGCTCTTCAGAAACCTGTGGGTGACGTCACGGATACTACGTCCATATCTTTTACAGTCTGAGTAAAACCCTTATCATTTTTTCTAATAACATTCAAATATTTTAAGAGGTTAATTTTTGAAATAACGTATTTTTTTTTATATATATTTTTTTTAATACTTAGTTTTTATTGATTTTTTTAGGAACATATAAACCGGTGGGAACAAAATAAACAAACAAACAAAAATAAATAACTAATAAATAATAATATATATATATATAAATAAACAAAATCATTCACAATTTTACAGTTGATAACTAAAACTTAAAAAAAAAAACATAATAACAAAAGGTATAAATATTATATGAAATGCTTAAAAGAACTTTAGAAATTAAAAATGCTGGATAGTGCATTGGATTAAACAACCAAAATAGCAAAAGAAATAACAATAAAAATAAATAAATTAGTAAGTTAAACTCACACAATGACGGAGATGTCGTTCCTCTCGTCGATTGTCCCGAACAGAGACACTTTCATCGGCTGCTCCAGCAAAGTCATGTTTTTATCACTGAATAGATGCATTTTTATCTGGTAATGAAACACTGCAACAGAACAAGAGAGAAACACATTATAACTAAATACTTCATGATATACAATATTAAACACACACACACCAAAAAATAATAATAATAATAAATAAATAATAATAATAATTAAAAAAAAAATAAAAAAAAAAAATAAATAAAAAATAAAAAATAAATAAATAAACAAATAATAAATAAATTAATTAATTAATAATAATAATAATAATAATAAATAAAAAAAAAAAATATATATATATATTTATATATATAAGACAATGTGCTGGGTGCAAAGGCAATTTTTTTCCATCCTTAAAATAGTAAAAGTGGATTCAGACACACGCTTAGTGCTTTTGCGCCATCCGCTTTAGACTTTGCGCTTAGATTGTTAAAATAGAGCCCATCATGTTTCACAGTCAAAATATCCCCCCTCACCTTTAAATGGCATCATCTCGCGGGTTTTGAGGTACATCTTGGTGCTCCTGGCGCTGCGGATCTTCTTGACGTTGTATCCCAGTGTGTTGCAGCGGTTTTTCCTGCAGCTCAGACACAGGCCTTTATTGAAGGCGTCTCTGGAGGCGCAGCGAAATGCCCAGCTCTGATACGCCCGGTTCACCAGCGAGTCGATGAACAGGTGGATGGAGCGCTCATGAGAACATTTCACGATCTGGTCCATATCTGACACAAACCAAAACAGAGGAGATCACAGTCAGATGTAGAGCTGAGAAATATATAGTTTCAGTATCCATATCGCAATGTGCGCATCCACGATGGACCCTTTTTACAAGTCTGTCATGATGCGTTTAACGGTCATCAGCATCTTAAATCCTTGAAAGTTTTTAATATTTAGATTTTTTTTTACATGTATTTATGTACACTCACCGGCCACTTTATTAGATACACCTTACTAGTACTGGGTTGGACCCCCTTTTGCCTTCAGGACTGCCTTAATCCTTCGTGGCATAGATTCAACAAGGTACTGGAAATATTCATCAGAGATTTTCCTCCATATTGACATGATAGCATCATGCAGTTGCTGCAGATTTGTCAGCTGCACGTCCATGATGCGAATCTCCCGTTCCACCACATCCCAAAGGTGCTCTATTGGATTGAAATCTGGTGACTGTGGAGGCCATTTGAGTACAGTGAACTCATTGTCATGTTCAAGAAACCAGTCTGAGATGATTTGCGCTTTATGACATGGTGCGTTATCCTGCTGGAAGTAGCTATCAGAATATGGGTACACTGTGGTCATAAAGGGATGGACATGGTCAGCAACAATATTCAGGTAGGCTGTGGCGTTGACATGGTGCTCAATTGGTACTAATGGGCCCAAAGTGTGCCAAGAAAATATCCCCCACACCATTACACCACCACCACCAGCCTGAACCGTTGATACAAGGCAGGATGGATCCATGCTTTCATGGTGTTGACGCCAAATTCTGACCCTACCATGCGCTACTGAGAAACCCGTAGATGTGAAAAGGGTCCATTAGTCACATCGCAGGATCTGCAATGTTGAGTTTATATGCTGGAATTATAGTTACGCAAAAACCAGAGTTCAGAACACATGAGAATTTGTGGACTCACTGCAGAGTTTAACCATAACAGAGTGAACGTTTATCATCTGCATGTGTTTTTAAGGCCTGCGACTGTAAAGAGAGTTTAAAGAGGACCTATTATGCAAAAATCACTTTTGTAGGGGGTTTAAACACAGTTGTGAGGCAGCAGTGTGTGAATATAAGCAGCTTCTAATGGTAAAAATTTATTAATTCTATTTTTTATAACCACACTTGACAAAAACAGTCTGCAGAAACACTTTGATTGACATTCTCCATTTGTACGTGTCATCAGAGGGGGAAAGCCCCGCCCATTGATGACCATCCATCCCTCATTAGCATAAACAGCCAGAGTGTTTTGAATCTGCTTCTATGCTAATGCACAGGCATTTATAGCCCCGCCCTCTTTTAAAAAGAGCACAATCTCATTTGAATTTAAAGCGACAGTCATCAAAATGGCACAATAAGGATCTAAGCCTAAAAGGGGCAGTTTCAAAGAGTTAACCCACTATTATAACACTATTATATAGTTATAAAATTAAACACTAAATGTTGCATAAATGTTGGATTAAAGTATTATTTACTAAAGCAAAACTGAAATCTGGAAAAATACAATTAAAGCTTGATGCAAAATATTAATATACAAGCAAAAAATAAATGAGCATCTAAAAATACAGCGGTTAAATGGTAGAAATACATCACTGTAACCTACTGTAAATGCCGTATGTGGCGATGAGCTTCATGGTGTGCTGAATGCTGCAGCCGGGCTGGAAAGTTCCTCCATTGGGGTAAATGTCCACGTGTCCCACAGGTCTCTGGATGCCGATGCTGAGGTCTGGAGAGCCTCTGGTGTTTGTGTGCAAAACGTCCACAAACGAGGCATCGTCAGGAGACAGACGCTGCAGACTGTCTGCATTCTCAAAACTGGGGCCCGCCGGATCCAGACCTGCGCAAAACAACACTATTTCACTACACTATTCAACTTATTTCAAGTTCAAGTTTCAAGCTTTTATTGTCATTCTGCTACATGTGGACATAACGTTTAACAAAATATCACAAATAAAATACTAAAAATACAATCACTCTGCTTTTCTGAATTGATTCATACAGAACTGTTCAATTTATTTACAGTATTTAAGGAAACTACAATATATATGTAACTGTAATTAAAGTAAGTAAATTAATGTAATTAATTCATCTCTGTAAACACTATTTAAGATAACGTTAATTTATGTTAACTCACTGTGCATTACCTAATGTTAACATGCTCAACTTTGTATTTTAATAATGCATTAGTAAACAATGAACTATGATGCTTTATAAGATACTTACTTATTCATACTTACTGTTAGTAAATACATTAATTAACATTTACACATGGACCATTATTCTAAAGAGTTACCAATGTTTCCTTTAGCACATGCAATTGTCTTGATAAATGTAAGTTTATTAATATATAGAATTATTCTGCCAAATATATTTGTATAACAAAAAATACAATGCTTTTCTGAATTGATTTATGAACTGTTCGATTCATTTACAGTATTTAAGCAAAGCAACTGTAATTATATTTCCTAAACATAAAGCTATCCCTTACTTTTAAAAATCAGCATGCTAAAGGTTAGATCCTCTGGGACAACTAATTTCTTTAAAAAGTGGCAAAGTTTTATAACTTACTTTAAGTCTCTTGACGTCTTGCCTTCCATTTAATAGATGCACTCTCCTTTCTTTTAATTAATTAATATCTTAGTAATTTAATTTGTATTTGTTTTTAACTATTGTATTGTTATTATTATCTTACTTTCAACATTGACAACATATTTGAGCATTCAAACACAGGCTCATTATTAACACGTACCCCTATATACATTTCTGGAGATCGCAAAATACGTCCCAGGAGGTAAGTTTTTCCACAGTTTTTGTTTCAGCGAATCCACCAGAGGCCGCTGTATACGCTTTTTGAGATCTCAAATTTCTTTCGCAAGTGCCATTCGTGCCTGCTGTTCTCGCATAAATTTACCAGAGGCCGCTGTCGACTGACTGACTGACCGAACGATTGCCCTGCTCACCCCTTCCCTAAACCCAACCGACATTGTTTTCAAAAGCAATGCAGGAAAAGAAAAGCCCTCACCTGATTTTTACCACTTTTCTGATCTTACCACATTCTCACCCTGTTATTTACTTGTTTATTTTATTTCTTTGGATTTTGTTTTTGTTTTACCTGCTTTCTGGAACTGTTCTTCGCCGAACTCTAACCCCGGTCAACTCATCTCTGTGTCTCAAGTCCGCTGACGTATGAGGCGAGCCACTGGGCAAACTGGTAACAGCGGGAAAGCCATCCACACGGAGGTAAGCGGTCAGCTGGTAAGCGCGAAAAGAAACAGAAGCTGTCGGCTTCGTCATACCGCCCTGTAGCATTCGTTTTAAAGACAAAATGCAGCCATACGTACCTCTGGCTACATAATTCGTGCTCTCCAGAAATGTATACGGGGTACATTTTCAATTGTGATTGTTGAATGACTGCATACAGTTGGTTGTAACTTTCAATACACTTTTATTACTCTTGTTTTCATTTTTCTTTTTCCCTTATTTTATTTTTTTTTTCCTTCCATTTTGTAAAAAAACAACAACAACAAAACAACAATAACAACAACAAAGATAAGGAAATGTAACAATTTGTATTGTAATAGGGTTGTTTTTTTGTTTTTTTTTGCAATAAAACATTCATTCATTCATTCATTCATTTTCTTTTCAGCTTAGTCCCTTTATTTATCAGGGGTTGCCACAGCGGAATGAACCGCCAACTTATCCAGCATATGTTTTACACAGTGGATGCCCTTCCAGCTGCAACCCAGTACTGGGAAACACCCATTCACACTCAGACACACGTCTTTGAACTGTGGGGGAAACCGGAGCACCCGGAGGAAACCCACGCAAACACGGGGAGAACATGCAAACTCCACACAGAAACGCCAACTGGCCCAGCCAGGGTTCGAACTAGGGACCTTCTTGCTGTGAGGCGACTATGCTTCCCACTGCGCCACCGTGTCGCCCGCAATAAAACATTTGAACATAAAAATCAGCATGCTGTTGTTGTTGAAATGCACACATTTGAGCAGTAAATGAAGGATTTCTGACCTGTGATTCTGTGGACTTTGTTGTTGGTGAGGTTTCCTGCAACTCCTGCAACATGTGCACCCAGACTGTAGCCTAAAAGATGCACTTTCTCCAACGGATAATCCAACTCCTTCCCAACACAAACACAAACACATGCATCAATAACGTGTCTTGGTCATATTTGGTCAAAAAACATGTGACATTTAAAATGTTTGGCAAAGAGATCTTGGTTTTAATTTTGATGATGATCAGTGGGATGTTGCATACAGATGTGTATTTTCTTTCCATTTTCTAGTAACAAAATAATTAAACAAAATTACAAATTTATTCAAAGGATATATGTGACCCCAGTTCGCCTCAGTAGGATATATTTGTATACTCTGATGCTACTTAATGCTGTATATTCCTTTTGTTAATTGTGCTGATTGTTATATTGTAAAAAAGTAAATAAATACTACATTAAAAAAGTGACATTTTACTTTAAAGTAGGCATAAAATGGAAGATGCGATCTTGGTAATCTTGTGACTTGAATCAAGTGTTTTAAATCATTTGTAATAAACATATCAAACAATTATATTAAATGAAAATGTGTCCATTTTGATTTTGTGGTGACTTGAAAGAAGAAAGCTTTTTAGACCTACATATATATACACATACATACATACATTTTGACAGATCAGTGTTAGTTTTGTATAATTATTTTCCCTTATGCATGTAGGCTATTTGCTTTAGTTTAAAACAAGCTAAAGTTTATTATTATTATTTTTTGTATTTCAGTTTTTGTGCAATTTTTTTTTTTTTACTTTTAGTAATTTATTAATAATAATATTTGGTAATTTTTATCATTTAGTTTTTTTTTATATACATTTCTGTTTAGGTTTTATTATCTTATTTTGTTTCAGTTTAAGTATTAGTTCAGTTTTAGCTTCTTATTTAGCCATTTTATTCATTTCAGCTTTATTCAATTACCAAAAATGTTTTTTATAAATTAGTTAAAATTAACAATGGGGATTTTTTTTTATTTATATAATGTCACATTACTAAATAAATAAATAACATCTTTATTAATTATAGGCAGTTTATTCCGCTGACCCCTGAAGCTGAAAAACAGTGAGTACGTAAATTAATTAAACTTAATGTTTTATTCATTCATTCATTTTCCTTTGGCTTAGTCCCTTATTTATCAGGGAATGCCACAGTGGAATAAATTGGCTATTCCGGAATATGTTTTACACAGCGGATGCCCTTCCAGCCGCAACCCAGTACTGGGAAACACCCATACACTCTTACATTTACACTCACACTCTTACACTACGGGCAATTTAGTTTACCCAATTCACCTATAGCACATGTGTTTGGACAGTGGGGGAAACCGGAGCACTCGGAGAAAACCCACGCCAACACGGGAAGAACATGGAAACTCCACACAGAAATGCCAACCAGCGACCTTCTTGCTGTGAGGCGACAGTGCTAACCATTGAGCTACTGTGCCGCTTCTTTATTGTTTTATTATTATTATTATTACAAGTCACCATAGACAATCAAAATGGACAACTAATGCTATTACATTTTTATATATTCCATACATGTTTTAATTTCATGGTGACTTCTAAACATATTCAGTAATACACTGAAAGCTTTTTTGCTGATTTACTGCTGTTCTTACCTGCAGGGATTATCTCTAATTTATGTTTTTTGCTCAAACTTACAACCTCAGAGCATCAACAGTGACAAAAATGCAACAATTAAATTAAATTCAAGTTTATTTGTAGAGTGTTTTTCACAATAATTACTCAAAGCAGCTTAACAAAAAGTGCACATTATTGCATTACAATCACAATTAGATTTATTTTGATTATTAGTCACCATAACTTTATTAGTTACTAATAACTTTAATTAACTAGTAACTAATTACTAATAGCTTTTAACAGTTAAGGTTATTATATATATATAAACATAGTTAACCTGCAGTTATATAATATCAAGGTGATGTCTATGTGTGCATGTTTAATGACGTGTATTTGTGTGTTAAGTGTATGTGTTGTCCTCAAAGTCCTGGAATGGTTGGCATCATCTCTTCACATTATATTATATTATTGCAACAGCGATAAAACGTACAATGCTAGCAATGCAAATCTCTGCATACCTCCAGCCAGTTGACAAACCTGGCCACGTCAGCCCCCACCAGCCTGGTGTTTTCTGCTGATTTAGGGTAGTGTTTGTTGGCCCGATCCAGCCAGTCCACAACAATGACATTAGCGCTGGGTTCACGATCAAACAGAGCTGTCACCAGTTTATATACCCAGCTCTCAAACAGACCCGCAACCTAAACACAGAATGAGAGGGACTCATATAATATAATATAATGTAATATAATATAATATAATATAATATAATATAATGTAATATAAAATATGGCTGTCTGGAATACTCAAATCTGATCAGTCAGTCGCAACATTCGAAGGTATGTTATTCAGAGATAACAACCACTAAATAACACAGGCTCATCTGGGAACTTCGAATCACCGTGACTGTCAGTGAATACGTTCATATCTATACTTATCTTACTGTACATTTACATTCATATGTATCTGCTTGTCTGTCACGCCGCTGTTTTTGTAATAATACTTGGTCAGTGGCTTTATTCAGCCAGTTTCGTTTCTGTCAGCTTTGTGTTTTTGACTGTTTGGCGCCATCTTGTGACTGAATAATGCACAGGTTAGTGTATACTCCATCAGCTGTTTTCGTTTCCATCAGCTTTGCGTTTTTTACTGTTTGGCGCCATCTTGTGTCTGAATAATGCGCAGGTTAGTGTATACTCCATCAGCTGTTTTTGTTTCCATAAGCTTTGTGTTTTTGACTGTTTGGCGCCATCTTGTGTCTGAATAATGTGCAGGTTAGTGTATACTCCATCAGCTGTTTTCGTTTCTGTCAGCTTTGCGTTTTTTACTGTTCAGCACCATCTTGTGTCTGAATAATGCGCAGGTTAGTGTATACTCCATCAGCTGTTTTCGTTTCTGTCAGCTTTGTGTTTTTTACTGTTTGGCGCCATCTTGTGTCTGAATAATGCGCAGGTTAGTGTATACTCCATCAGCTGTTTTTGTTTCCATAAGCTTTGTGTTTTTGACTGTTTGGCGCCATCTTGTGTCTGAATAATGCGCAGGTTAGTGTACACTACATCAGCTGTTTTCGTTTCTGTCAGCTTTGCGTTTTTCACTGTTTGGCGCCATCTTGTGTCTGAATAATGTGCAGGTTAGTGTATACTCCATCAGCTGTTTTAGTTTCTGTCAGCTTTGCGTTTTTTACTGTTCAGCGCCATCTTGTGTCTGAATAACGCGCAGGTTAGTGTATACTCCATCAGCTGTTTTCGTTTCTGCCAGCTTTGTGTTTTTTACTGTTTGGTGCCATCTTGTGTCTGAATAATGCGCAGGTTAGTGTATACTACATCAGCTGTTTTAGTGTCTGTCAGCTTTGCGTTTTTCACTGTTTGGCGCCATCTTGTGTCTGAATAATGCGCAGGTTAATGTATACTCCATCAGCTGTTTTCGTTTCTGTCAGCTTTGCGTTTTTCACTGTTTGGCGCCATCTTGTGTTTGAATAATGTGCAGGCTAGTGTATACTCCATCAGTTGTTTTAGTTTCTGCCAGCTTTGTGTTTTTGACTGCTTGGCGCCATCTTGTGTCTGAATAATGTGCAGGCTAGTGTATACTCCATCAGCTGTTTTAGTTTCTGCCAGCTTTGTGTTTTTGACTGCTTGGCGCAATCTTGTGTCTGAATAATGCGCAGGTTAGTGTATACTCCATCAGCTGTTTTCGTTTCTGTCAGCTTTGTGTTTTTGACTGTTTGGCGCCATCTTGTGTCTGAATAATGCGCAGGTTAGTGTATACTCCATCAGCTGTTTTTGTTTCTGTCAGCTTTGCGTTTTTGACTGTTTGGCGCTATCTTGTGTCTGAATAATGCGCAGGTTAGTGTATACTACATCAGCTGTTTTAGTGTCTGTTAGCTTTGTGTTTTTGACTGTTTGGCGCCATCTTGTGACTGAATAATGCACAGGTTAGTGTATACTCCATCAGCTGTTTTAGTTTCTGTCGGCTTTGCATTTTTGACTGTTCGGCGCCATCTTGTGACCTAATAATGTGCAGGTTAGTGTATACTCCATCAGCTGTTTTTGTTTCTGTCTGCTTTGTGTTTTTGACTGTTTGGCTCCATCTTGTGTCTGAATAATGCGCAGGTTAGTGTATACTATGTCAGCTGTTTTCTTTCTTTACAGCTTTTTAATTAACTTATAACATATAACTATAATACGCTTATTTCTAACTGCTGATTTTAATGCATTAACTAATGTTTACTAACAGCATTTTAATGTATAGCATTACCTATTGTGCTTTATGATCCTTTTGCAATTTATTTTGGTTGAAATATGTTTTTACTATGAGCATGTATATACAGTAAAGCAATACATTAAGTATTTTTTTGGTTATTATACCAATCTTTTTTGCAGCTTAGGTCAATATGTTTTTTTTAATACCATGATAAAAGCTTTAGTAATTAATCACAACAAGTAAATCTGATACCAGCAGAAGCCGAAGCTAAGTAAGATTAAAGTAAAACATGGAATGTATATAGGGAAAAAATTAAGTGGAGTGAAAGGTGAAAATATAGTCAAAAAGATATAAATATATAAACATTGCGCCAAAGTTATGCTTTATTCATAAATAATGCATGCATTTTCTAACTAAACTCACCGACCATCCGTGAATAATAAGGAAGGTTTGTGAATCATTTTTGAAGTTACAGTCTGAAATGGAGTCCAGTTGTCCTGGGACAAGATAGCAAAGATCCTCGTCTGGAAATTCAACACTTCTGATGGAGAACTTGGACTCAATGTCACTGTAATCGGTGAAGTTACCTAAAAAAAGTATAAATAAACACCTTGTAATATCATTCAAATGTAATATCACAACAATTAATTAAGCATATGCATTTAATTTTTTTTATTTATATGTGAAGTTCTTATCAAAACACAACACTAGTGGCTAAGATTTATGATTTGCAAGTCATTATTGTTTGTAATACATGACTTTCTTTTTACTTGCTAATCCAGAATCAGTTCACATGCAATGTCCAGCACAAGTAAATCCTATTAAATGGTACCACACTGATCCTGGAGCTGTGAGTAAAAATGTATCCATTGCGTTGTATATATAAATTTACATATATCTACAGCTGAAAGCAATGCACTTATTGCAAAATAAGCTGTCAGATATCTCAATAAAAACATATAACATATATTTAAATCAAATAAATTAAGTTTGTCAAGCTAATTTTGCCGTATTATCCACGAATGAGGAGCTTTAACGTTAGTCTTTGTGTTTAAACGTAAGAACGTAATCCTGAAGGCTAATATAAAGACTCAAAAGCTTCTTACACTCAGTATATGTGTGTGATACACTTCTACAGGTTATACAGATCATTAATTTGTGCGCTAATGTACAATAAATGTTAAATATGAAGCATAAAACACGAATAGAAAGTCGAATAGTAAGGTAGAAAGACTTACTTGCTTCTTCAGTGGAGTTGAAAATTGGTTCGCTCGCAATTAGAGAAAATCCCATTAGCAGCAGCCAGAAACTTTCCTTTCCCATAGTACACAATAAATCAATAATTTTAATTTAGCAGGGCAGTGTTAAGCAATTATGTTAAGCGAATGATTTCAACGGAAGCTCCGCGTGTTATTTATCGTTGTGGACCTGCTGCTGTTCAAGGCTTTTATACCGAACAATGAGTGTTTTTTTCACGCCCTTCAGCAATTGGTTGAAAGTGAGCAGAGGGCGTGGTTATCAAACTCAAAGCGAGCGCTATCAGCAAATCAAGTGAGGGAGATTTACATTCAGCCAACTGTCAATCACAAGCGTAACGTAAACAACTGCATATGCATGAATGAGCCTTTACGTGTGTTTGGCTTTACATAGATTTGCATATTGTGATGCTAAACGCTTAAATGTAAAGAGTGACGCAGAAAGCTTCTTGATGGTCACAGTAAATCAAGTCAGTTAAACCTGTAAATTTGATATTTTTAACGCATATTTAGATTTTTCTTAGCATGATAAATATTTTTAAAGGATGGTTTATATATTTATATAATAGCATTACATAGATGTTTAGTTTTAAAAACTTTTTTACCTTAGATTAATTAATTATGGTTGAATTATAAAGAAATGATATTATACATTATATACACTCACCGGCCACTTTATTAGGTACACCTTACTAGTACCGGGTTGGACCCTCTTTTGCCTTCAGAACTGCCTTAATCCTTCGTGGCATAGATTAAACAAGGTACTGGAAATATTCCTTAGAGATTTTGGTCCATATTGACATGATAGCATCACGCAGTTGCTGCAGATTTGTCGGCTGCACATCCATGATGCGAATCTCCCGTTCCACCACATCCCAAAGGTGCTCTATTGGATTGAGTTCTGGTGACTGTGGAGGCCATTTGAGTACATTCTGACCCTACCATCCGAATGTCGCAGCAGAAATCGAGACTCATAAGACCAGGCAACGTTTTTCCAATCTTCTATTGTCCAATTTTGGTGAGCCTATGCGAATTGTAGCCTCAGTTTCCTGTTCCTGTTCTTAACGAGCAGTTGGAGAGGTGTACCTAATAAAGTGGCTGGTAAGTGTTTGTCAGTATTTGCTTACCTATTGCTGTATTGCTAAGAAGAAATTTAGGGCTATATATAATAACTATATCTATTTTGTGCAAATAAGACATTTATATAATCTTTATATGATTTGCCAAAATAAATACCTGGATCTTAAATCTACTGTGCGCATTTCTTTGGAATTTGTCAAGGAATATGTTATAAATATATACTAGATTCGTACAAACTGAAAGCAGAAAGTCAAGTTATATACACTCACCGGCCACTTTATTAGGTACACCTTACTAGTACCAGGTTAGACCCCTTTTGCCTTCAGAACTGCCTTAATCCTTCGTGGCATAAATTCAACAAGGTACTGGAAATATTCCTCAGAGATTTTGGTCCATATTGACATGATAGCATCACGCAGTTGCTGCAGATTTGTCGGCATCCATGATGCAAATCTCCCATTCCACCATATCCTAAAGGTGCTCTATTGGATTGAGATCTGGTGACTGTGGAGGCCATTTGAGTACAGTGAACTCATTGTCAAGTTCAAGAAATTATATATATATATATAGTGTAAAAAAAGTTAAATATTACAATCTTAAGCCTATCAAAAATTAAACACACACACACATGCACTAGTAAGGACTTTCATTTAGTAATTAGACTTAAATTTAGTAATTTATTTAGTTATTTTTGTATGACAGTCAGTGGCAGCTTTTATTTATTATTCACTATAATTAGTCCTTTTTTGTAGATAAGTCTAAAAAACAGGCGGCTCATTGTTATTTGGGAGGAACAATAGAGATATTAGAGAGAGCGCTTTGTGATTTGTCTGTTTCTGCTTCTGAGGCTGGCAGTGAGTCTGATTGTTGCTTTATATCTGCAGTCTCAGAAGTCGAAATGTCTTCTGTCCTCCTTCAGGTTATGCAACGGTCAACAGGAATTTGAAGAATTCATATTTGTCATTTGCACGATGCACAGTGTCCTTCATATATTACTGCATTAGTTGGGTTTAGAATGATTATCAGCCGGTTTGGTAACATAATAAACATATATATGCAATCATTTGAAACCTGAGATACAACTATTTGAAAATCTGGAATCGGAGGGTTGAACAAAATTACATATTGAGAAAAATCACATTTTGCAGCAGTGTCAGCAGTGTATATTCCTAATTAAAAATTAACTTTTGATATATTTAGGGTAGGAAATTTACTAAATGTCTTCATTAAACATTATCTTATTTACTTATTATTTGGCATAAAATAAGAATCAAGTATATTGGCTCATACAATGTATTGTTGGTTATTCCTACAAATATACATGTGTACATAAGACTGGATTTGTGGTACAGGTTATCACAGTTTATAAGTTCACTAGTTACGGTAAAACTACAGTATAATGGAGCATTCATTAACAAATATGTTGTAAATGCTACAATAAATGTACGTACATATATTATACTATAGTAAAGTGTACATATAATACACTTTACCATTGTATAGTTCAATAACGCTATAGCATTTACTTTAAATTGTTATAGTAATTTATCATGTGGAGGTTTCTGCATTCTTGTTTACACTGGGCTTTATTTTGTTCCTTTAATACTCCACACAGTTGTGATATAGAGATAAACAGATGTGGTGTGCGTGTGAGTGTGTTGCATGTGTTGTGTGTTTGCACGTGTGTGTGTGTGTGTGTGTGTGTGTGTGTGTGTGTGTGTGTGTGTG
>CAIGQV010018314.1:4701376-4715911 GCA_903798115.1 Danio jaintianensis | reverse complement strand
TGTGTGTGTGTGTGTGTGTGTGTGTGTGTGTGTGTGTGTGTGTGTGTATAATGTGTAACACATGTCATGTCACACCTGTGCAAAACTATATGGAACAAATGTTTGCTTTCGCATGCAAACTTCATAAGTAACCCTCAAAACACTCATTCATGTATTCATTTTCCTTTTAGCTTAGTCCCTTTATTAATCAGGGGTCGCCACAGCGGAATGAACCTCCAACTTATCCAGCATATGTTTTACACAGTGGATGCCCTTCCAGCTGCAACTCATCACTGGGAAACACCCACACACTCTCATTCACACACATACACTACGGACAATTTAGCCTACCCAATTCACCTATAGCGCATGTCTTTGGACTTGTGGGGGAAACCGGAGCACTAGGAGGAAACCCACACGAACACAGGGAGAACATGCAAACTCCACACAGAAATGCCAACTGACCCAGGCGAGGCTCGAACCAGTGACCTTCTTGCTGTGAGGTGACAGTGCTACTCACTGCGTCACCATGCCGCCCCCCTTAAAACACTCATTCATTCATTCATTTTCTTTTCGGCTTAGTCCCCTTATTAATCAGGGGTCGCCACAGCGGAATGAACCGCCAACTTATCCAGCATATGTTTTACGCAGCAGATGCCCTTCCAGCTGCAACCCATCACTGGGAAACATCCATACACACTCATTCACACACATACACAATGGACAATTTTAGCCTACCCAATTCACCTACACCACATGTTTTTGGACTTGTGGGGGAAACCGGAGCACTAGGAGGAAACCCACACGAACACAGGGAGAACATGCAAACTCCACACAGAAATGCCAACTGACCCAGCCGAGGCTCGAACCAGCGACCTTCTTGCTGTGAGGTGACAGTGCTACTCACTGCGCCACCATGCCGCCCCCCTCAAAACACTGTTGAGCTAAATTAAAAAATACAGTTGAAGACAATTTCTTTGCCCATCTATGAAACTGTAAATCTTTTTCATTTTCCCCCCAAAAATGCTTTAACACATTTCTAAACATAATAGTTTTAATAACTCACTTCTAATAACTGATTTCTTTTATCTTTGTCATGATGACAGCACATAATATTAGACTAGATATTTTTCTAGATACTGGTATTTAGCTTAAAGTGACATTTAAAGGTTAATTAGGCAGGTCATTAGACAACAGTTGTTTGTAAAATGGTTGAAATATTGAATATTGAATATAAATATTGAAAATGGTGGTTTCAATAAAATGTTTTAATTGAAATGTATTTAATAACAAAATCAAGCCCAGGACTCAAACATGATCTAAAGAAACATCGTGTATATCTGCAAACGAGTTTCTGTCAGACCTCAAAGCCACATCTCACACATCCAGTTTTTCAGATTAATAATAGCCTAATAATATGAGAAATCAGATGTTCTTCATGTGCTGTACCGCCTCCTGTCGACAAGTTAATGTACTTTTCTCACTCTACTTTACTACAGTTACATTATGACAAGGCTGCACGGTGGCGCAGTGGGTAGCACGTTCGCCTCACAGCAAGAAGGTCGCTGGTTCGAGCCTCGGCTGGGTCAGTTGGCGATTCTGTGTGGAGTTTGCATGTTCTCCCCGTGTTCGCGTGGGTTTCCTCCGGGTGCTCCGGTTTCCCCCACAAGTCCAAAGACATGTGGTATAGGTAAATTGGGTAGGCTAAATTGTCCGTAGTATATGTGTGTGTGAATGAGTGTGTATGGATGTTTCCCAGTGATGGGTTGCAGCTGGAAGGGCATCCGCTGCGTAAAAACATATGCTGGATAAGTTGGCGGTTCATTCCGCTGTGGCGACCCCTGATGAATAAAGGGACTAAGCCGAAAAGAAAATGAATGAATGAATGACATTATGACAATTTTTGGACATTTTTTGTCTAAAGGACCCGAGTGCATGGTATTTTGTTTAAACGTAACACTACATAAACAATATGAATAACTCAAAATGAATGGTGTTGTTTGCCATTAACACATTCAAGACTAAACAAAAAAATGTAGAGAAAATGTAGCATATGGAAAATAACTTTGTTTTCATAACAAACACCTGTCATTTTATTAAACAAAACAGCCTTCAAAGGTATACAATTATCAAAATTAAGTAATGTTTGGTATTTATGATTAGTGATTAAAAAAATTGACGTCAGTGAAAGTGAATGAATATGAATATAAATATATGATATTTAGAATATCTTTTTGGACAATGAAATTTTGTTCCTTTTTGTTCCTCTGCAGAACTGTTTTATTGGGATGCACAAGAGTAAAAAGTAAGTTGGTTTTAATGCGAAGGCAAAGGGTTTACTCGTTTATATAGGCTATATATATATATATTTTTTTGAAAAGTAACCAATGTTATTTTACAGTATAATAATGACGATGCGTCACGGTGGCGCAGTGGGTAGCACGATCGCCTCACAGCAAGAAGGTCGCTAGTTCTAGCCTCGGCTGGGTTAGTTGGCATTTCTGTGTGGAGTTTGCATGTTCTCCCTGTGTTCGAGTGGGTTTCATCCTGGTGCTCCGGTTTCCCCCACTAGTCCAAAGACATGCGGTATAGGTGAATTGGGTAAGCTAAATTGTCCGTAGTGTGTGAATGAGTGTGTATGGGTATTTCCCAGTGATGGGTTGCAGCTGGAAGGCCATCCGCTGCGAATGAATGAATGACGAAGTTTTTCATCTCTGTATCTGAGAGATGAGTGCAGTTGAACAAGAGTGTGGGTGTTCCCAAATCTCACCACTGGAGAGCAGCACACACACACACGCACGCACGCACGTACACACACACACACACACACACACACACACACACACACACACACACACTCAATGATACAAATAATAATGTCCATTATGTGCATTTTACTCAAAACATTTTATTTAAAATCCAGATTAACAACGGGTACAAGAATATCCAAACCTGAAAAAGGAATTAGGCTACCATACATTTTTTGAGAAAAAGATTATATTAGTTAGATGAAAATAAGAAATAAAAACAGTATAAGCTTTACAAAACGTCCATTCAAACATTTTTTTTTTTTTCCAAAGTTGTGTTTCAATATTTCTACTTCAAAATCTTATGATTAATGTGTTACTTGTTATTTCTTCAGTCTACTTTCATACTTTTCATTTTGTACCTCATCAATGTACCCACAGCATCCCATATTGACAGAAAAACACAGAATTGTTGACATTTGTGCAGATTTATTAAAAAAGAAAAACTGAAATATCACATGGTCCTAAGTATTCAGACCCTTTGCTGTGACACTCATATATTAAAGTCAGGTGCTGTCCATTTCTTCTGATCATCCTTGAGATGGTTCTACACCTTCATTTGAGTCCAGCTGTGTTTGATTATACTGATGGACTTGATTAGGAAAGCCACACACCAGTCTATATAAGACCTTACAGCTCACAATGCATGTCAGAGCAGATGAGAATCATGAGGTCAAAGGAACTGCCTGAGGAGCTCAGAGACACAAATGTGACAAGACACAGATCTGCTGCACATAAGGTTCCTAAGAGCACAGTGGCCTCCATAATCCTTAAATGGAAGACGTTTGGGACGACAAGAACCCTTCCTAGAGCTGGCCGTCCGGCCAAACTGAGCTATCGGGGGAGAAGAGCCTTGGTTAGAGAGGTAAAGAAGAACCCAAAGATCACTGTGGTTGAGCTCCAGAGATGGAGATGGGAGAAAGTTGTAGGAAGTCAACCATCACTGCAGCCCTCCACCAGTCGGGGCTTTATGGCAGAGTGGCCCGACAGAAGCCTCTCCTCAGTTTGCTAAAAAAACACCTGAAGGACTCCAAGATGGTGAGAAATAAAATTCTCTAGTCTGATGAGATCAAGATAGAATGTTTTGGCCTTATTTCTAAGTGGTATGTGTGGAGAAAAGCAGGCACTGCTCATCATCTGTCAAATACAGTCCCAACAGTGAAGCATGGTGGTGGCAGCATCATGCTGTGGGGGTGTTTTTCAGCTGCAGGGACAGGACGACTGGCTACAATCGAGGGAAAGATGAATGCGGCCAAGTACAGGGATATCCTGGATGAAAACCTTCTCCAGAGTGCTCAGGACCTCAGACTGGGCTGAAGGTTTACCTTTAAACAAGACAATGACCCTAAGCACACAGCTAAAATAATGAAGGAGTGGCTTCACAATAACTCCGTGACTGTTCTTGAATGGCCCAGCCAGAGCTCTGAATTAAACCCAATTGAGCATCTCTGGAGAGATCTAAAAATGGCTGTCCACCAACGTTTACCATTTAACCTGACAGGAGAGGATCTGCAAGGAGGAATGGCAGAGGATCCCCAAATCCAGGTGTGAAATCCTTGTTGCTTCTTTCCCCAAAAGACTCATGGCTGTATCAGATCAAAAAGGGGCTTCTACTAAATACTGAGCAAAGGGTCTGAATACTTAGGACCATGTGATATTTCAGTTTTTCTTTTTTAATAAATCTGCAAAAATGTCAACAATTCTGTGTTTTTCTGTCAATATGGGGTGCTGTGTGGACATTAATGAGGAAACAAATGAACTTAAATGATTTTAGCAAATGGCTGCAATATAACAAACAGTGAAACATTTAAGGGGGTCTGAATACTTTCCGTACCCACTATATATATATATATATATAAGCTAATGAAAAAATATTTTTAATATTTAGTTTACGGATGTTTCTCGGTACTGGTTTGCAGCTGGAAGTGCATCTGCTGTATAAAACATATGCTAGATAAGTTGGCGGTTCATTCCGCTGTGGCGACCCGAGATAAATAAGGGACTAAGCCGAAGGAAAGTGATTGAATGAATAATACTTCAAGGTACAGTCATGAAAAATGAGCCCGAGTCTTCATTTAAGGTTGATTTATCCCAGCTCAGCTTGTGAAAGACAAGCAGCTCTCCTACAGTGTGTGAGTACGAGTGTATGTGGGATGTGTTTGGCATCAGATCTCATGTCTTACACATCAGCTTTACTGTAATACGAACTCAGAGCTCTTTCTGAATGACTGACTCACATCACAGCCGCTTACAAACCCCTTACAAGGCTTTCTCTGGACTAGACAAACACTTCTAGTTACCATTTCAGAATTATCCAGAGCAGAAGGAAGAACAGATGAGATTTTGAGAGAGAGAGAGAGAGAGAGATTTTATTGCTCATGTCTAGGCCCACAAGCAGAAAAATGCAGATTTCCTTACATTTCTGAACACAGAATTCAATTTATTTATTTAATTTAATTACAGTTGAGGGCAAAATTATTCTGCCTCCTGTGAAATGTTTCCCAAGTGCTGTTTAATAGAGCAAGAAAATGTTCACAGTATTTACCTAAAATATGTTTTGAAAACAATTTTTAAGGTCAATATTATTAGCCCCCTTACAAAATGATTTTCTGAATTAAAATTTAACAGGAGGGTGAATAGGTTTGACTTGTGTCAAAGTAAATATTTATTCAGTTTTTTCTTATTATTTTCAGCCATATTATTGGATAATATGCAAATATTTAGGTCATTTATGTACAAGACAGTTAAAGTAGCTGTAAAGTAGCTAATAATTAAGTCTTTTAGTAGATATTTTATATGACGGATGCATTGTAAACCTTAAATAAAAGTGAAAAAGTTATTATAATTATTATTTTCACATTTGTATTGATGTGTAAGACATGAGATCTGATGCCAAACACATCCCACATACACTTGTACTCACACACTGCAGGAGAGCCGCATGTCTTTCATAAGCTGAGCTGGGATTAATCAACGTTAAATGAAGACTCGGGCTAATTTTGCCTGACTTATTTATGAAGTATTAAATATAAGATGGGCGGCACAGTGGCTCAGTGGTTATCGTTGGTCACCTCACAGCATCGCTTCACTCCCATTCATGAATTTCCTCGCGGTGCATAATGGGATAGCATAGCGTCCATCTGATGCACACTTCAGAATCTCGCCGGAAGTAGTAGGTCATCTGGTTACTTCTCGTATACTGTTTTTCTAATTCTATGAATTCGGACATGCTCGCATTCTGATTTTAGCATACTATATAGTATGAAGTATGTGATTTCAACCAGTATTTTTATTGTTCAAACTGAACTGTATGTGATCCAAAGTCCCTTTAAGGCAAGCCATTTCACTCGGCGGCCATCTTTGAAACGCCTCTCGGGTGGTATCCCGTTATTCTGTCTAAATGGGGAAACATCAAATTCTCCAAAACTGTTTGCCAAGCTTACAATTACAATACATATTTGGAATCACCAATAAAATTAAGCAACAACTGTTTCTTTAGTTTCGTTTCTAAATGTTCAAATCAAACAAAATCAGCCTTTTTTCAGGTTGCGCAAGCTAATGCGTATGCACACTCGAAAGAAATGAGATCACGACACCAACCTCATTTATGGCAGTGTTACACATTACCAGGGCTGGACTAGGACAAAAAAATTGGCCCTGGCATTTTGGGCCAGAGCGGCCCACTACATACAATCAAAATGCTACCCATCTGTGCACGCCCTTGAATATGTTTACCAACTCCTGTAAAAGCACAAAAGCCATATATAGGAAATAATCAGCGAATTCGAATGTTATCACTCGATTGAATGGGCGTTATCAGTGGTTTATCTGGTAGGCTCAGAAGGCTATTATCAACCATCCACATAATTTATCAGCTATACTAATAGAGAAGAGTTCAGATCCAGATCTGTGTTTACATTACTGTGACGGTTGGGTTTAGGGTTGGGGTAGGGGTAGACGTTAATAAAATACAATTAATGGGAAATAATATAATTTAATAAATAATCAGCATAGGCTCATTCTGCATTTCGTCTTTAAAACGAACGCTGCGTGGCGGTATACACGCTTACCTCCATATGAATGGATTTTGAGCTGTTATCAGTTTCTCCAGTGGCTCACTGTGTACGTCGGCAGACTTGTGACGTGGTGCGGAGTTGACAGCGATGACGGGGTTCAAGTTTGGCGGAGAACGGTTTCAGAATGCAGGTAAGACAAAAGCCGAACAAGTAAATTATTTGTTTTTTATTGCTTTTTTAAAAACTGACGGTTGGGTTTAGGGAAGGAGGAGGGCGGGTTAATCGGAGCGGCCTCTGCTGGATTTCCGCGAGAAGAGCAGATATTTGATATCTCATATAGCTGATTAACCATGTGCATGGTTGATAACAGCCTTCTAAGCCTACCAGTAATCGCAGAAGGCCCCTACTGGCCCATATCTATCAGCTGATAACCACTGATAACGGCCATTCAATCGAGTGATAACATTCGAAGTGGGTGAAATAATGAGAGTTGACATTCATTCATTTTCTTTTCAGCTTAGACCCTTTATTAATCTGGGGTCGCCACAGCGGAATGAACCGCCAACTTATCCAGCATATGTTTTACGCAGCGGATGCCCTTCCAGCTGCAACACATCACTGGAAAACCCATACACTCTCATACACTACGGACAATTTAGCTTACCCAATTCACCTACAGTGCATGTGTTTGGACTGTGGGGGAAACCGGAGCACATGGAGGAAACCCATGCGAACACGGGGAGAACATGCAAACTCCACACAGAAATGCCAACTGTCCCAGCCGGGGCTCGAACCAGCGACCTTCTTGCTGTGAGGCCATCGTGCTACCCACTGCGCCACCGTGACACCAGTTGACAAATTAAAAACTTAAAACAATTTATTTTTATAATAAAATTATAATCCACACTGGAAGTCCATCTTGTGTGTGCCTGTGTGTTTTGAGGGAGCCTATATTAAATAATGACCAACAAAAACTGCCTGCTGACGCACACAGTTAATGTAGATTAACAAAATAAAGTTAAATAATAAACGCAATGTATCAGAGACCCTTAAAAAATTTAAATGTTTAATTCAACAGTGAAACATCAAAACACAGCTTAAAGTTTTGATATAGTCAATCAAATGAACTTAAACGATTAAAAAATGCAACAAATATTTATTTGGGCCCGAACTACAAAACCAAATTTAAAACACTTTCAGTATTAGTTTTGCTTAAGTTGCACACTAGTTTGAGCATGTATAAATATCATTATAACTATATTGTATAAATATTATTATAACTATAAGCCTGCATGCTGACAATCAAAAACAAAATTACATAATATCACAGGCGATTGTCTTCTGACATCTGACACCTGAAAAGACATGAATGACACTCCTCATAGAGCGTGAGAAGCATACAGTTCTTTAGGATCTATATCATTTGTAAAATAAAGAGTTGCAGGTTAAGGAAACAGCATGTACCAAAAAACGATAGGCTGCTAAGCGTTTTATAGGCCGATCAGATCATAAGAAGATGATCAGCCCGGCCCAAAAAGTACGTCGGCCCAGCAGGAAACTGCCCGGTGTGCCAGATGGCCAGTCCGCCCCTGCACATTACCATCCTCTGGATAATGATCGTCTGATCGCGCTGCTCTTCTGAAGTAGTTCACAACTTGGTCTTGATGGTGAATCTCCTCCAGAAATGACAGCGACTCTGTTTACAAATTTGTGGGCGTTTGAGTAGTTGCTGTCATATGATCTGCGTTAGACAGGTCGGACTGTACCTTGCATTCATTTCATACAGATTACAAAACCAAAACACTTTTGCTTTCAAGTGCACTCATTTAACAGTAGAGATTTCAAGCTTTATGTGGAGATATTTCTTATGTCTGTAAAGCAATTATTCGCTGAGATTCGAGTGTGTTTGTTGAGCACTGTCAAACTGTCGTAAAAGCTCACGTCTGGTCCCATAGATATTTACATTAGATGTCGCCTACCCTGTTGTTGTCTATTGGAAGGAATGCGTCAATAGAGCCGCCATTTTAGTACAGGGTAGCGCTCCTTTGAAATGAATGCGGGACCAAGGTACAGTGGAGGACTGTGGCCATCCAGAGCCAGAGATATACACATATATACATATATCTATGATCGGGAGTTTTCCCGGTGGTCAGTACGCAAATATTGTTTTAAATTACGAAAATTATAATTCTACATCATTTTTCTACATCGATGGATAAGTGACCGCACGGGCATTGCTGATAAAGAGTGTGTTTGTGTGCATGGAAATGTATTATCCTCCCTCCCTGTTAAATTTGATCTAATCCGTGTCCTGAAACACACCCCCTCTCCTGCTTTCACTTCTCATTCTAACGGAGGAAGCGATTCGTTTGTGAATGCATCTCCGTTATGAACGACTCATTCACTTAGCCGACAATAATAGTTTCTAGCAGCGCAGCGTCTCGTTGTCATATTTCTATTACATTGTTTGCTGATTTTATTCAACAAAACTAGCATAAGCCTAGAATTCAGTGCAAGTTGATGCTACTTTGCCTTATGATGAGTGCAGTAAGAGACTGTATTATCATCAATAACGTTACTTGTTGAGCACAAAAGTTTGTAACATACAAAAAACGTAAAAAAACGAAATCTTACCTATGAAATGTTCTGCCTTTGTGCTTTGTTTTCTTTGTTTGCTCGTTACTACACCCATAAGCAGCGTTAAAGTCCAGCATCTTCACATTGGCACACTGTCTTGACTAGTGCTGTTGAATGACATTTGTCCTGGGAGCACTGTACAAATGTGGCGGCGCTATTGACGCATGCTCAGGGTCCGTATGCGATATCTAGTGTATATATCTATGGTCTGGTCCGAGCTTTTCCCTGGAGAATCGTCAGCCTATAGCGATTGAGGATTGGATCCTGTACTAGTTGGCGGGGCTTCATTCGCCATATTGACCCTTACATTTTTCCCCATTCAAAACTGTACGAGTGACACGTCTTGTGTATTCTATAGTCTTTGTGTGACCTTAGAACCAGCATGAACCGGAAGCTGCAACCATTTTTTGTTCATATTGTGACGCAGTTCCTAGAGAAACAGAATATTAAATGAGAAAGCAGTGGGCGTGGCTTGTTTTTTTTCTACTGTGAGCTGATTGGATGTAGTAAAGTAGGCAATTTATTCAGAAAGATCTGGAAAAGGATTTGGGGAGAGTCATTACAACCTAACAGACTCCTCCTCCTCCCCATTTCTGTCTGTTGTCAAAACTGCCAGCTGGAGGGGCGTGGTTATTTGTGTTAGCCACGCCCAATACCTTAGACTGACCTAATCTGAGAATTGAACTAAAAACAAACAGGAAGTGCAATTAATTAATTAAAGATTACAAGGGCAAACAATTTTCTTTTCTTAAAGACATGCACCGATGAATTTATTCACCACAAAACTAGCAACGTGAGCTAACTAATTTGTTATTGTTTAAACTGAACTGTATGTGATCTTAGAAGTGATCTTCTTAACGAGCATCACATGAGAAAGACTGACATAGTGAACATGGCATTAGTGCTGCAGAAGCGGTCTGAAGTCTCTCCAGAAGAAACTCTTCACCCCTGAACTTTAAGCCTGACTGTGAGTGAAGGATCTGAAGCTCCTCTGAGGACGCTGGAAGCTCATGAGCTCACAGATATAATAAGATGCTGCTGTGTGTAAAGCTTTTAACACGGCTTCTTCAGCTCAACTAACATAAAATGAGCTCACACTGCAAAAATATATACAGTTGAAGTCAAATTATTCGCCCTCCTGTGAATGTTTTTTGTTTTTCAAATATTTCCCAAATGATGTTGAACAGATTCAGGAATTTTTCACAGTATTTCCTATAATATTTTTTCTTCTGAAGAAAGTCTTATTTGTTTTATTTAGGCTAGAATAAAAGCAGTTTGTAATGTTTTTGAAACCATTCTAAGGTCAACATTATTAGCCCCCTTAAGCAATATTTGTTTTGGATTGTCTACAGAACAAACCACTGTTATACAATGACTTGCCTAATTACCCTAGTTAACCTAGTTAAGCCTTTAAATGTCACTTTAAGCTGAATACTAGTATCTTGAAAAATATCTAGTCAAATATTATGTGCTGTCATCATGGCAAAGATAGATATATAGTTATGCTTAATTTAACAATCATGAACTCATGATATGTTAATGTATAATTATATCATGACTTTACTTGGAGGGGCACATCATCATTAACCCATTCTTAACTGCTCATGAACTTCTTATGAACGTCCGTCTAGTGCGTTTAAACTAAATAACAATAGAAAAGTGTTCTGTCAACATCAACATGAACAGTTTGAACACTGTCAAAGTCATGCCAAAGTCATAATTATACATTAACAGCTCATGAGTTCATATTGGATACATTTAGCTTAAACTTAAATGTTAATTAATACATTAATTAACAACATGAACTAACACGTAATTAAAGGTGCAGTAGTTGATTTTCTTCAGAAACATGTTTTGTTGTGCTGGTTGAAAGTCTCTGTACATTCCAATAGTACTGATTAAAGTAAATGAACTAAATGTATTTATATGTGTTTTTATATTCTGGGTGAGGCATAAAACTAAAAAATGTTCGCCCAATTAAATATTGTTGGGCCGATAATTCCCATAATTCTGATAAGTAGCCCAAACTCTCTGTCAGCAAATGTAGATTTGTACATCTGTGCACTCCATTCACGCAGAGAGATCCACCATTTGTGAGTGGACACGAGAGTGACAGCAGTAAAATCAAATGCTGAATCAAAACTTTTTAAAATCCTGAATCAATATTGGAGTTACTTTTGCCCGCTGGAGGAAGGACGACACCATGGCTGAAGTATTTCTGTTAGACAGGTAATGTTATGTGTTAAAAGTATTTTAGTCACGCAAAGCTGATGTAGATTGTGTTGTGTTACGAATGGGTTATATGCACAGAAGTGTTGTTCAGCCATTGAAATCTCCCGGTGAAAGATTGATGTGACTATTTTCCGTTTCATAAGGGACCTTTTACAGCATCGATAATGTAGAGTTTTATTTAGTTTAACAACTAAACATCAGTAAACAGCGCTATTCCGCGTAGCTTGCTTTACTGAGCTGAAGTTGGTTTTATATTCACATTGGTTCATTTTTGAACAATGACAACCTGTGACGCGCTCCCTATATTGTTTACCATGCTACTCTGAATATTCACTCTGAAATAGCATGTAAGTACACTCTCAGAAATAAAGGTACGAGAGCTGTCACTGGGGTGGTACCTTTTCAGAAGGTGCACATTTGTACCTAAAAAGTACAAAAGTGTACCTCTTCAAATTTTTAGGTACAAATATATGTTTTTGAGGTACCAATATGGACCCTTTAAGTACAAATCTGTGTCTTTTGAAAAGGTACCGCCCCAGTGACAGCTCTCGTACCTTTATTTCTGAGAGTGTATGGCTTAGTAATAAGTGTAATTCCTGCACTCGCCGGCCAAGCACTAAGCATACAGTAGTCGCTTTAGGACAAAGCACGTTAGAGAGTGAGACCAGCGATCCTTGCGTGCATGAAATATTGCACCTTATGACAAGTTTTGCTTGCTACACAACTGAAAACGTGCTAGATATAATACAGTTTTTCATTGGGAATTGTAGCATTATAAAGTACTATAAAGTTTTCTAACTGGTGAATGACATGATCTAGTGGATGTCTACTGTCATCTTTAATGTGCACGTTCGTGATATCAGGAGGCGTGGCTTTGGACAGCAGGGGAAGAACTGTGTTTCAAAGATATTATGCTATTGGATAGCATTTTGACAGATCACCTACTGCTCCTTTAAGGTAGCCGTTATTCACACATGAACTCATGTGAATCATGTTGTAGTTAGTTCATGATTAGCGCATGCATTAACTCGTCATTAATTGATAATAAAGTAATGATTAGTTTACATTAATACATCATTATTCTGTTATTGTAAAGTGTTACCATTTTTTCTTACTTAAAGTTTTTGTCTTGTTTCTAGTCCAAATATCTAAAAATTCTTAAATCACGAAGCATTTCCTAGACAAGTGGTTCCCAAAGTGGAGGTTGCGGGACAATGACAGGGGGTCGCTTGGTGATTTCCAAAAGTCAAATAAATTTTATTACACTATTATAATTACCATGTTTTATCCATAACCCACAGAAGATAAAAACAGTAGTTAGTAGTTACATAAAAACAACAACATGCAAATGAAAAGCCATCAGCCTTTCAGTTATTTTATTCATAGGATTGGTGTGTTTACATTAGATTAACAACACAGCAATAGCGTCAGATCAATTGATTTTATAGCACAAGATTAAACTTTCTGACACCTTTAAGGCAATTAAATACATAAAAAATAAATACGGGCCACAACTGAACATTGAGGATGATCTCTGAGTGGTGATCTCCAAAATCAAACCAAGAATAGACTTGTGCTGAAAACATTGTGCCCACCAGTCTCTTTAGGTGAGGTTAATATTAAATTAAATTAATAAATGACTATAAAATGATATGGTATGGTTGGTAGACTGTTTTTGTGTTGTCAATATGCTTGTGTTTATATATATATAGGTATATTGTTGTGTGCGTTACGTTTATATGTTTATATTTTACAGCTTTGGGGGTACCGAGTCACCGGCATTGTTATTTTCGGGGTCGTGGGCTGAAAAGTTTGGGAAGCCCTGTTACATACTGTCTTGTTTTAAGAAATAATATGTCAAAATTAAGTGAGTTTTTCCTTAAAACAAGCTAAATGATCAAATACAGACAGTTCAATATGGAATGACTATGGCAAAAAAGGTAATATTGTTGATGTGGAACAAAGAGTGTACACCTAAATTTGAGACATGGCTCACAGAGTGTGTAATGTATTACACATGGAAAAGATTAGATATGAGATTGCAGGCAAACCAAAGAAATTTTCACAAATTTGGAAGTACTTTTCTGAATGTCTGGAGACTGACCAATGATAACTGAGTGGTGTGGAAGATTTCGTGAGGCATAGCAATGTGTACAAAACACAAATTTTCATAATTGGGTATGTATAGGTATTCATATATCCAAAACCTTTTTCCATTTACTGTTTCTTTTTTCGTCATTTTTATTGATGTATATATGCACATATGTATATATGCTGTAGATGTAATGTGTCACGGTTCATATATCCGTGTTCTCCTTTTGTTGTTATGTCTGTCGCATAGCTGTGTTTGTTTACCTTTCCTTGACAGCGCGCGTTCCAGTCAGCTGACTAATCAGTGAGGCCACCTGCAACCTATTATTGAGACCTACTTAAGGACTCTGTTTCTCACCTTTCGGCATTCAGTCGTTCATGTTTCTTCCTGTCTTTCACATCTCGTTCTGCTGTTCCCCAGGACTTGTGAGTTATCTTGCGTCCCATGCAACCAGAGTCACCCGATTCGAATGTTATCACTCGATTGAATGGGCGTTATCAGTGGATATCAGCTGATAGATATGGGCCAGTAGGGGCCTTCTGCGCCTCCTAGTGGGCTCAGAAGGTTGTAATCATCCATCCACATGGTTAATCAGCTATTCTAATAGAGAACAGTTCAGATCCAGATGTGTTTTTACATTACTGTGACGGTTGGGTTTAGGGTTGGGGTTGGGGTAGGCGTTAATAAAATACAATTAATGGGAAATTTTACATTACTGTGACGGTTGGGTTTAGGGTTGGGGTTGGGGTAGGCGTTAATAAAATACAATTAA
>CAIGQV010018314.1:4645614-4666556 GCA_903798115.1 Danio jaintianensis | reverse complement strand
TGAATTGGATTTGCATATTTACGAATCGTGTTTTGAATTTATGAATTTGGATTTGCGTATTTACGAATCGTGTTTTGAATTTATGAATTGGATTTGCGTATTTACGAATCGTGTTTTGAATTTATGAATTGGATTGGATCTTTTCTTATTCATTTATTTATTTTTTATATATTATATATAATAATATATATTTCCTTGGCAAGGAGCTGAACTAAAACATTTTATTATTTAATATTCTAGTTCACATTTATTTTTTATTTCAACAAATAAAGTGATTTAACAAAACCATTTATGTTTTACTTTCCAGTGTTATTCTCAGAATCAATGGAGTCTAAATAACCTTTCATTTGTCTTGTCATTTCCTGTCTGCAGTATTCAGAGAAAGAGGACAAATACGAGGATGAGATCAAAGTTCTGACTGATAAACTGAAAGAGGTGGGCAAGTTAATCTAAAACAACTGTTTATTTAATAGTTTTGTATGCAAGTCTTTCTGATGCATGCTTTCATGTAGGCATTGCAAACGTGCAGTGTCATTTACGTACACTTAAAAAGGTCAAAACAGCAAAGAATTACACACTAAAGGAAGCTGATGGTGTAAAAATAACTACTGAAGTAACAAACTTCAGTACTCTAGGGGGCGGTAGAGTTTCTTTCAAATGCCTGTTGCATTAAAGGGATAGTTCACCCAAATAATTTAGTTTACAGTTAATTTACTCACCTGCAGGCCATTAAGATGTAAGCGATATTTTCTTTTTCTTCAGTAGAACATTAAAGAAGATTTTTAGCTAGGTTTGTATGGAGCCAGATCAGTCTCAAAAATAATACATTTACAAAATAAAACTCATACATGCACAGCATAATTCACATTCACAAAATCCAATTTGTAAATTTGTAAACACACAATTTGTGAATTCACAATTAAAAATCATAAATATTTTTGCCAAATAAATTGGATTTACGAATTAGATTTGCATATTTACGAACCGTGTTTTGAATTTACGAACTGGACTTGCACATTTATGAATTTACAAATTGGATTTGCGTATTTACAAATTGTGTTTTGAATTTACGAATTGGATTTGCGTATTTACGAATTGTGTTTTGAATTTGCGAATTGGATTTGCGTATTTGCGAATCATGTTTTGAATTTACGAATTGGATTTGTGTATTTACGAATTGTGTTTTGAATTTACTAATTGGATTTGTGTATTTACGAATTGTGTTTTGAATTTACGAATTGGATTTGCGTATTTGCGAATCGTGTTTTGGACTTACGAATTGGATTTGTGTAATTTTAAATTGTGTTTTGAATTTATGAATTGGATTTGTGTAATTTTAAATTGTGTTTTGAATTTACGAATTGAATTTGCATATTTACGAATCGTGCTTTGAATTTACGAATTGGATTTGCGTATTTACAAATTGTGTTTTGAATTTACGAATTGGATTTGCGTATTTGCAAATCGTGTTTTGAATTTACGTTTTTGGGACGGCACCATGAGACGACGCTCGTTAGCAGAGCGCAGTGATCTGCGGGGTAAATATGTCTGTATTAGTCAGTGAAGGTAGGCGGGTGCTAAACCTGTGGTGGTCTTGTAGGATATGAGCAGAGCTTTGAATTGGATGCGGGCGGCTATAGGGAGCCAATGTAACCTGACAAAGAGGAAATAAAACCATTGACTTCCATAGGAAAAACAAACACCATGGAGGTCAACGGTTACAGGTTTTTCAGCATTCTTCAAAATATCTTCTTTTGGGTTCTAGACAAAAAAACGAAACTCAAACCGGTTTGTGAAGTGAATGATGACAGAATTAAAATTTTTTGATGAATTATCCCTTTAAGGATCTACAATATTCAATGGCCTGAGGGTAAATTAACTGTACATTTTCATTTTTTGGTAAACTATCCCTTTAAACCAGATCTATTTTATTGACATAATTTAAAGGGGACCTACTATGCAAAAATCACTTTAATAAGGGGTTTAAACACAGTTGCGTGGCAACAGTCTGTGTATATAAGCAGCTTCTAGTGGTAAAAATGTATTAATTGTATTTTTATAATCACACTTGATCAAAACAGTCTGCAGAAACACTTTGATTGACATTTTCCCTTTGTACGTGTCATCAGAGGGGGAAATCCCCGCTCACTAGTGACCATCTCTCTCTCAATAGCATAGGATGTTAGTCTTGTTTTTTAATCTGCCACTATGCTGCCACACAGGCATTTGTAGCTCCGCCCTCTTCTGAAAAGAGCACAATCTCATTTGAATTTAAAGCGACAGTCACGAAAACAGCACAATTAGGATCGAAGACTAAAAGGGTCAGTTCCAGAGAGTTAGGAAACATTATTTGTGTAGTATTTTGAGCTGAAACTTCACACACACACACACACACACACACACACACTAGGGACATCAGAGACGTATTTTACATCTTGCAAAAAAGGGGCCATAATAGCTCCCCTTTAATTAACCTATTCAGGGAGATTGTTTTTAATTGTAGATTTAAACGCATTCTGAAAATATTTCAGGCAAATCTTTTGTTTTTTTCCCCCCGCAGGTTGAAACACGTGCAGAGTTTGCAGAAAGGACAGTGGCCAAACTGGAAAAGACCATTGATGATCTGGAGGGTAAGTCAGTGCAGAAAACTTGAGGAATTCCATCTGATGATGTCACTAATGGCGTCTGCTGGAATTTGACCTTTGCCCTATTTGTCAGCGTGCGGCAGCTAGTCCAGCTTTATTTCTCTATTCATTGCACAACTGTAATTATGTCAGCATGTTTGACCTGTTCAGCTTGTTTTTCTGAACAGATTCTGCACCATAGATTTGACCATTAACCTGGAGTCACTATGACACTGTTCTTGTCTGAATAGCTGGTTTTAATAATTGATTAATTTTGCAACACAGGTTGATTGGAAATATAGACTTCAGCTTACATGCACAGATAAAGTCACAATTATAAGCTCTTTTCAAATATTTCCCAAATTATGTTTTACAGATTCAGGAATTTTTCACAGTATTTCCTATAATGTTTTTTCTTCTGGAGAAAGTCTTATTTGTTTTATTTCGGCTAGAATAAAAGCAGTTTTTAATTTTTTAAAGCCATTTTAAGGTCAATATTATTAGCCCCCTTAAGCAATATTTATTTTCGATTGTCTACAGAACAAACCACTGTTATACAATGACTTGCCTAATTACCCTAACTCGCCTAGTTAAGCCTCATAAATGTCACTTTAAGCTGAATACTAGGATCTTGAAAAATATCTAGTCAAATATTATGTGCTGTCATCATGGCAAAGATAAAAGAAATCAGTTATTAGAAATGAGTTATTAAAACTATTATGTTTAGAAATGTGTTCTTCTTTTATTAAACAGAAATTGGGGGAAAAAACAGCCGATTTGAATGTTATCACTCGATTGAATGGGCGTTATCAGTGGTTATCAGCTGATAGATATGGGCCAGAAGGGGCCTTCTGTACCTTCTAGTAGGCTCAGAAGGCTGTTATCATCCATCCACATGGTTAATCAGCTATAGATCACATACAGCTGCGGCCAGAAGTTAACGAGAATTATTTATATTATTTATTAAATTTCCCATTAATTGTATTTTATTAACGTCTACCCCTACCCCAACCCTAAACCCAACCGTCACAGTAATGTAAAAACAGATCTGGATCTGGAGTCTTCTCTATTAGTATAGCTGAATAACCATGTGGATGGATGATAACAGCCTTCTAAGCCTACCAGTAGGCGCAGAAGGCCCCTACTGGCCCATATATATCAGCTGATAACCACTGATAACGCCCATTCAATCGAGTGATAACATTCGAAGCGGGTGAAAAAAACGTACAGGGGGCTAATAATTCTGACTTCAACTGTATTTGCATTATTTTCACAATATTTCCTGTTTCTTTCATTCCTTTACTTCTATTAACACTTTCTCTGCTTTTCTAGTAACTAGTAAAATTTCTAGTAATCTTACTAATCTAGTAAACTGCCTATCAAATATGTTTGACCTTATCGTTTCCTTTCTTTTTTCTCTGCATAATTTCCTATTCCTGATCCTGCGTTCTCAATCCTCTGGCCAAAACTCCTGTCCTTTCTTCCCTTTTGTCCTGCAGATGAACTTTATGCTCAGAAGCTGAGATTTAAGGCCATTAGCGAGGAGCTGGATCACGCTCTCACCGATATGTCCTCCTTATAGATCATATTAAACTTTATGAGTGCCTACAGATGATATTTGGTCAGGACAACTGTATGTTATAATATGCTAAATTATAACAGAATCAGTGATTGTGATTGTGATCAGAAACTGTGATTGACAGCTCTCTCGTTCAATCAAGTGCTGCTGTTTTGCATAAATTAGTCTGTGGCTTCCTGATTGGCTGTGCCTCTCTAAATCTCTCTTGCTCACTGGTGCCTTATGTATTTCTCACTCTTAGTCTCTTAGTATGGATATTAAACTTCAATAAACATGTTTTCTGCTCTTTGAACATTCTCACTTGTTCCTTTTCTTGCTTTCTTTGCAGCTCTTTTTGTTGAAAGCGAAAACAATGATATGTTAGTTATAAGAGATATTCATATTATAATGATTTGTATTCATGTTATTATAATATTATTATTATCATTATATATGTTAGTTATATATAATATTTATGCAATAATATTGTTTAGCTTAAAAACGCAATGACAGTTTTATTGTTTACGGTGTTATTTATATTTTATTGATATGTTTATACTGGTATCATATTTACTATATATTCGCATAATTTAATGCTTAATATGGTGGTTACATTTACAATTATTCATTTAGGAAACACTTTCATTTAAATTTCATTCATTCATTCATTTTCCTTCGGCTTAGTCCCTTGTTTATCAGGGGTCGCCACAGCGGAATGAACCGCCAACTATTCCAAAACACCAAGATTATGGCAATATGTAAATCGTTATGTTCTCTTGAGTAACATTTCAGAAATAAATGTTTATAAAGTGGTTTATGTTTAACTGAAATGTTCAGTTCTTGATATAACATATGGATATTATGTCATGTAAGTCAGTTATTGTAACACAGCATCATAATGAACAAATATGCGCTAGTCATTTGCTTGTATTAAGTTCAAAATGATCACATCCTTAACGCAAAATTATGGTTCTTTAGAGCAAAGACCCGAGATGAATTGTCGATCATAATTAGCATGGACATATTTTGGCTTTGTATATAAAGTTTCATCTTATTTGTGATAATATTTATTACACAATATAAACTTTTTCATTTAATTGTTACGGACGTGACACGTGATTTGAAGCTTCATGACTTCTTAAATATGTAGCTTATATATTTAAAAGTTCCCAGTGATGGGTTGCAGCTGGAAGGGCATCCGCTGCGTAAAACATATGCTGGATAAGTTGGCGGTTCATTCCGCTGTGGCGACCCCTGATTAATAAAGGGACTAAGCCGAAAATAAAATAAATGAATGAATGAATGAATATATTTAAAAGGCAGTGATGTTATAAAAAAGTCAGTGTAATTATTTATACTACAGACCCCAATTCTTCTGCAGAATGCTTACTGTTAACATAAAGTATGGAAAAAGTGAGTCTTTAACCCCTTTTTTGAAAGCATGAAACGTGGTTGGATAAAAATGTAATTTTTACCATTGGCACAAACCTCATATTTCATGGATAAACAAAGCAATTTCCTTAAAAATTCCATGAGAGCACATCATTTAAATGGGTTTTGTTGTTTTGGTAAAAACTTAATTTTTTCATGATAAGGTTGACATTTTCATGGAATTGCTCTTTTTTTTTTTTTTCTTTGCATGTTTGTCAATTTAATGTTTCAGATCATCAAACAAATGTAAATATTAGTCAAAGATAACACAAGTAAACACATCGTGCAGTTTAGAAATTAAGGTTTTTGTCATTAAGGGAAAACAAAATACAATATTGCAAACCCCCCATTCATTTATTCATTTTCCTTTGGCTTATTTATCAGGGGTCACCACAGCAGAATGAACTGCCAACTTATCCAGCATATGTTTTACACAGCAGATGCCCTTCCAGCCGCAACCCAGTACTGGGAAACACCCATATACTCTCACACACAGTCATACACTACGGCCAGTTTAGCTTATTCAATTCACCTATAGCGCATGTGTTTGGACTGTGGGCGAAACCGGAGCACCCGGAGGAAACCCACGCCAACACGGGGAGAACATGCAAACTCCACACAGAAATGCCAACTGACCCAGCCGGGGCTCGAACCAGTGACCTTCTTGCTGTAAGGCGACAGTGCAACCCACTGAGCTACCGCACCACCCCCAACCCCCCCCCATGTTAAAACATAACATAACTCTAGTTTATCACACCTGAGTTCGATTTCTGTAGCCACACCCAGGCCTGATTACTGCCACACCAGTTTGCAATCAAGAAATCACTTAAATATGACCTGTCTGACAAAGTGAAGTAGACCAAAAGATCCTCAAAAAGCTAGACATCACGCCGAGATCCAAAGAAAGTCAAAACCTAATGAGAAAGAAAAGTAATTGAGATTTATATCTATATGTTGTACTGCAAAATGTATTCTCTATTGTAACAAAAGAAAAGCCGCCTTACTTGCGAAAACTCATAATTTACTGGAAGGAGCAGGTTTGTATTTATGAAAATTTTTATTTGCCTTTTTGCATCAGTGCTGTTTACATCATACTGCATTATTGAATCATAAAATACATGTCAGTCGTGACTTTTATTGCTGTTTTATTTCAGAGTCTCTGGGTGAGGCGAAACAGCAGAACCTGGAGATGCATCAAGTGCTGGATCAAACGCTTCAAGAACTCAACAGCTTATGAACAAACAAGACAAGAAGTAAATACATGAAGAAAAAAAACTTCCACAATCATTCCAGCAGTTTCATCTGCAGCCTCTTTTGTGTTTTTGCTTTTGTATGTTGTAGGTTATGTTATTTCAGTCCATTGTTGTATCGTAATCTTTTGATTATTTTCTAAAGCACCTATTTAGTCCATTACATAATAATAAATAATGTTACCAATGTGTTAAAAGTGTTTTTAGGTAATTCTGGACAAAGATAAAATCCATTATTTGAAAAATGTTTCCATCTTTTCATATTTTTGCAAGTCAGTCTGCTGTGTAAGGTCAGTTTTGTTTTATTTATTAGTTTTGAATGAACTCAAAGAGAGAAGTTATGTTTAAAACAGTAAAACTGCAACAACAAAATCTCAGTACTGTTACTGTTATAGTACTGTTACTTAGTAAATCATATTGTAGTTGTGATATTGGGAAATGTGCTGTATATGAATGTACCAAAAACCACAATGAAGGTATTATTTGTTGGAATATACAGATTTCTTGAACTATATTTTCCTGTAAGAAGTCTTAAAATTTGTTTGTTATTTAGTGGGACCGTTTTGTACCCTTCGTGCCTTTAAGACCTGTTTTTACTGTTGTTTTTATACCCATGTTAAACTAAATAAATGTTTACTTATTTGCACACGTCCTTTTATTCAAGATGAATACATTCATTTTATATTTGGAAAATTACACTGTTGATTGTGTCGGGGGACTTTTCCAATATATATGTATATATATATAGACATGATAGCATCACGCAGTTGTTGCAGATTTGTCGGCTGCACGTCCATTATGCGAATCTCCCGTTTCACCACATCCCAAAGGTGCTCTATTGGATTGAGATCTGGTGACTGTGGAGGTCATTTGAGTACAGTGAACTCATTGTCATGTTCAAGAAACCAGTCTGAGATGATTCACGCTTTATGACATGGTGCGTTATCCTGCTGGAAGTAGCCATCAGAAGATGGGTACACTGTGGTCATAAAGGGATGGACATGGCCAGCAACAATACTCAGGTAGGCTGTGGTGTTGACACGATGCTCAGTTGGTACCAATGGGCCCAAAGTGTGCCAAGAAAATATCCCCCACACCATTACACCACCACCACCAGCCTGAACCGTTGATACAAGGCAGGATGGATCCATGCTTTCATGTTGTTGATGCCAAATTCTGACCCTACCATCCGAATGTTGCAGCAGAAATCGAGACTCATCAGACCAGGCAATGTTTTTCCAATCTTCTATTGTGTAATTTTGGTGAGCCTGTGCCAATTGTAGCCTCAGTTTCCTGTTCTTAGCTGACAGGAGTGGCACCCGGTGTGGTCTTCTGCTGCTGTAGCCCGTCCGCCTCAAGGTTGGACGTGTTGTGCGTTCAGAGATGCTCTTCTGCAGACCTCGGTTGTAACGAGTGGTTATTTGAGTTACTGTGGCCTTTCTATCAGCTGAAACCAGTCTGGCCATTCTCCTCTGACATCAACAAGGCATTTGCACCCACAGAACTGCCGCTCACTGGATATTTTCTCTTTTTCGGACCATTCTCTGTAAACCCTAGTGATGGTTGTGCGTGAAAATCCCAGTAGATCAGCAGTTTCTGAAATACTCAGACCAGCCCGTCTGGCACCAACAACCATGCCACGTTCAAAGTCACTTAAATCACCTTTCTTCCCCATTCTGATGCTCGCTTTGAACTGCAGCAGATCATCTTGACCATGTCTACATGCATAAATGCACTGAGTTACTGCCATGTGATTGGCTGATTAGAAATTTGCGTTAACGAGCAGTTGGACAGGTGTACCTAATAAAGTGGCCGGTGAGTGTATATACGTATATCATGAAAATGTTACACTTTTTGCTATAAATATTTTTAGTTTAGTAAACTAAAACCATAAAATTTTATGTTGATTTAAACATTTCTACTATTAAATTGACATAAATAACAAGAACATATATCGTTTTTTAAAAATATTTTCTTTATTAAACTAAAACCATAAAAACACGTCATATAAAATATTTAATATTGATTTTAACATTTATAAACAACATCTTTAAATTGGGGCTGCACAGTGGCGCAGTGGGTAGCACGTTCGCCTCACAGCAAGAAGGTCGCTTGTTCGAGTTTGCATGTTCTCCCTGTGTTTGCATGGGTTTCCTCCGGGTGCTCCGGTTTCCCCCACAAGTCCAAAGACATGCGCTATAGGTGAATTGGGTAAGCTAAATTGTCCGTAGTGTATGTGTGTGAATGAGTGTGTATGGATGTTTCCCAGTGATGGGTTGCAGCTGGAAGGGCATCCGCTGTGTAAAACATATGCTGGATAAGTTGGCGGTTCATTCCGCTGTGGCGACCCCTGATTAATAAAGGGACTAAGCCGAAAATGAATGAATGAATGAATTTTTAAATTGACATACAAAAACATATATATCTTTACAAATATATTTTAATATTTTATAGAATATACAAATTTTATATAAATAAATATGAAATGATCATATAAAATAATTAAATATAAATATAACAAATTTAAAAAGGGACAATAAATATCCCAAGGACAATAAAATAATCATTTATATTCATCTATTCATAAATGTTCATATTTATCAGTACATATGACATGTACACATTCTAGTGTGTATGTTTATGCATATAAACCTTAAACCATATTTAAATATTTATGAATATAAACAATGCTTTTACATTAAAATAATGTGTATGAGAGGACTTAATTGTCAAGAAAATAAATGGCAGGCAAGAAGCCAAGTCCTATGAAGGAATTTGACCGGCCACACACACTAATTAATGATGACCTTCAGGCACAGACTTATGTAAGTAATTACTGTGAATGAGGTATGAGGTCTTTTATTAGTTCAGGAAGCATATTTTATGAATCATACTATGGCGAGACTTTTAGCTTATGAATATTAATCGCGTACTCTGACGTTGGACGTGGCCGCTAGGACAGCTAGCGAATGAACGAATCCTACTATGACGAAGGCATGTCTAATGAATATTAATGACTTTACGTGAGGGCACGCTGCAGAAAAGTTACGAGGAACGTCAGTTTGACCTCATTAATATTCATATAGGAAGCCTTCACCATAGTGCGATTGGTCAGTTGGTCGCCGCTTTGCGAGTTCAGCGCTGTCTGCTAAAGTACCGGGCGGGATTTCCGCAATACGTGCAGTATGGCGAAGACCTACGATTATTTGTTTAAACTGCTGTTAATCGGGGATTCCGGAGTCGGGAAGACCTGTGTGCTGTTCAGATTCTCAGAGGATGCCTTTAACTCGACATTTATCTCGACGATAGGTATTTATGTCTTCGTTTTAAAGCTTTTGGGCTCGGAAACGTCAGGCTGTGCTAACGGCTAAGCTAATGGACAAGTAACTGTTCCGCTAGCTTTGTTTGAGTTTACAGTTGTTTGGTTTTGTTTGCTAACTTTGACAGTTTTGCATACATTTTGTTCCTTGATTCATTATTTTATATGACCATAAAGTGTGCGCTTGATGGACATTATTGCTTTGGTTGTTAGCATCTAACTTAGCCTCTCTGACAGAATGACTCAGACTCAGGATGACTGTTTATTACTATTTAGAAAGCTTAAAAATCCCAGATATTTAGATTTATTTGTTGAACACCCAATTAAAATATTAAAAACATATATATTTGGAAACGTGTTCATCAGATGTCACCTGTTATACACACACCAGAAGTCTCAATATATTGACATACATAAGCAAGTAAATTAAAAATGAAATTGAAATGGGTTTGTTATAGCTTTTGAGAGAATAAATGTCAATATTTCGATGTAAATAATCGATATTCATTTAGTATGAAGCATTTATGTTGTAAAAGACATAACTTGAAAGTTACTTATTGATAAATAATATACCAATATGAGTGAGTAATGATAATACATTTTAATAACTTGCTGACAGATTGGTAAATATTGGTAAATTGGTACTTTTGAAGGACTCTTGCAAACTCTAAAGGCTGAAAATTACAATTAATTAATATTTTTGGGTCAAACTGTGATCCTTACATAGTCTTTAATATGTCAACAAATTATTCTTGTAAATATGCCTGACATCTTTGTTGTTGTTATTTAAGCTATTGTTATACCGAATGACCATTTAATTCAAGTCTTCTAGAAACTGTAAAGATGTATGATAGTAGTCATTACTGAGAACAAAAATATACAGTGTTCAGCATATATAAGTACACCCCTCAAATATCTATCTTTTAAATTAATATATTTAATAGGAAGCTATACAATATTATATGTGCTTATACATTAGATTAGTCAATACTGAAGCCAAATCTGGAGCTAATCTAACAAAATAACTTACGATAACGGTCCAAAAACGGGTACAGCCAAATTTATATGTTATAGAAAAATATTAAATACAAATAAAATAAAAAAAATGAGGAAAAATCAAGAGAAGCAAAAAAATTGAAAAATTTAGTTGAAATTTTGTAGGTTGTAATTTATTTTGCGATATTTAGCTTGAATTTAATTGTGTTATCTTTCAATTTCTAAATATGTTTGGTGACTAAAATATCATTTTAATAAATATATCTGTTTAATAAATCTGTTTTGTTTAAATGCACCATAATACATTGCCTATATTCACTGAGAAATGGATAAAAATGTTCATTTTCAAAAGGGGGTGTACTCAATTATGCTGAGCACTGTATATATAATCAGGACACCAATGACATAGTTTGTTATATGCGCATTTTGATATTCTATTTAGGGCTGCACGATACTGGAAAAATCTGACATTGGGATATATTGTTTTTTGCGATTATATATTGCGATATTAATTTCGGCAGATGACTTGAATAGCTCTATTTGGAATGAAATCATTAACTTTGATTGGAATAATCATGAGCAAAGAATAATATAGAGCAAAGATAAAAGTAATCAGATATCCAGGTACAGTAATACGATACAATATTATTATTATTTTGCCCCTGATTATAATAGATCACAATTAGGCATGGGACGATAACCGGTTTCAAGGTATACCGTGATTTGGAAAAGTCAAGGTTTTAAAACCGCTCAAATTTTCTGTAATACCGTTCCTACGGTATGTGTATAATTATTATTATTATTATTTTTTAATGTGTTTTTCAAGACTATTTTATTTAGTTTTTTAGGGCAACAGTATCTCCACATCAAAAGCTACTGGTCAATCCAATTTCAGCTGCCTTTTCAAGTTTTTGAAATTAATGAAGATAGCCGAAGTCAATAATTTATTAGAATTATTCAGCCTGACATGTTTTCTGTGCCAAAATATTTAAAATGTTTCTTAAAAATAAAAAATATTGTGTTCAATGGTTGGAAAAGTTGTTGATTTTTATCCAGACTTTTAAAAAGAACATATTTTAGAGCAGTAATCACAATATCGTGATACCATGAAACCGTGATATTTTTATCCAAGGTTACCATACCGTCAGAATCTTATACCGGCCCATGCCTAATCACAATATCAGCGATTATATCACAAGAAAACCATCCACAATATATCTTGATATTTGTAAATGAAGGGGGAAAAATGCATCAAAAATTTATAAGATGTATTTTATTAACAGCACATATATGTTGTAGAATTGCAACATTGATATGTGTTCGATACGACACTACGAGAAGCGCCACCTCATGTACTGTTGCCTAAGGGGTAAATGGTAGCAGTGCAAGGCTGATGAATTAGTTCAGATCTGTTGTACCTTTAAATAAATATCGATACTTGGCTACATCAATAATGTATCATGGGTGGAATAATCACAATAAACCAGCATCGATATTTTGTCCTGGCCCTATTATTGAATAATCAAATGTAATGTAAATTAACATTGTGCAGTCTTCATTGCTGATCAACTTTAATAAGCCCAACTCCACATTGCAGATCCTGTGATGTGACTATTGCGAATGCACACATTGCGATATCGATGCTGAAACGATATATTGTGCAGCCCTAATTCCATTACTCTTTTAAGATCATAAGTCAAGTAAACTCTCTGATGGTACAAGATCAATCAGTAATTTTAATTAAAATTATATATCTTTTACCATTCATGCTTATGCTTTTGTTTTTTGTAGGTAATATTAAATGTCTAGTTTGATGCATGGAGTTCTTGTACATAAAATATATGAATATCAAATGTTGTGCATTCTTTAGAAATCTATTATGTGCATTGGTTTTAATACCTAAATATAGTTATGTGATGTATATGATGTTTGAAAGAGACACTTTTGGCCTATGACGGTTGCGTGTTTTCTCCTCCAGGTATCGATTTCAAGATCAGGACAATAGAACTAGATGGCAAGAAGATAAAGTTACAGATATGGTGAGTTTCTAGACTTCTTTCCTGCAACAAGTAGTTGAACATTAGCAGATTGCTGGAATGGCACGGCTAAATTCATTTGTGGAAGAATTTCTGAAGGAGCCACTGTTTGATTAGTGAAACCATGGCTGGGTTAATTTCTTCTTTATATTTAATGGTTCTCTTTTATGTTTGCTCTAGTAAGGAGAATGTCGTTTTCCGCTTCACCAGATCTGCAAACCACATTTCATCTTACAATTGTAATGCAATGCAGTGTCAATTGCAATGCTGAAATTGTTATATTTACAGGGACACGGCAGGACAGGAACGATTCCGGACGATCACGACAGCATATTACAGAGGTGCAATGGTAAGATGATGCTCAAAAAATGACTTTTGCTACTTGTTCAACCTACTATTTAAATGAGTTAAAACAACACAATATTTAAGTTATATTTTGGGACAACTTAATTGTTTTATGTTCAGTCCATTTAAATTTGTAAAATCACTTAAGTATTGATTTTTGTTGAAACAACATGAAGGAATTTGTGTGGAACTCAGCATCTTTTACAGTGTATGCCAGTTTATGCTATTCGATTACATTTGCTATTTTGCTGCTGTCTTTATAATAGCCTGGTGCACAATTGTAATGAGTTTAATCTGATCTCAGGGTATTATGCTGGTTTATGATATCACCAATGAGAAGTCATTTGACAACATCAAAAACTGGATCCGAAACATAGAGGAGGTGAGTGTCTCAGTGCCTGATTTGTCTTCCTTTAACAGATCACTTCAGGTTTCATGTCTTCTGTTGTGTTTCCTTAATATGATACATCTCTAGATCTTATCTGCATCTTGTTTTTGTGATACCGTTTTTACTGTAAAATATTACAAAATTAAAATTTGCATAAAAAAATTGTTATATGAGCAAATTGTACGTTTTATTTATTTCAAGAGTTCGCCCTTAGCTGATGATTGATTATAAAGCGTGTTTGGCATGCTGTCCCGGGAGAGAGCCCTGAGCTCATGAGATCCTCGAGCCCGGGGCTCCCTCCCGTTGCAGGGCGAGAGGGGAGTTTGAGCTCAGGTAGGTCTCGAGAACTCCCCTGCTTGATAAAGGTGAATTCGAATTATGAATAATTATGGAGAGAAATTTCTGAATTAATCGCTCGTCTATGGTGTCGATTTGGTTGGTCAATTTACTTATGTTACATGTTTTTGGTCTGTGGAGGAAACCGGAGAGCTCGGGGAAAACCCACGCAAACACGGGGAGAACATGCAAACTCCACACAGACATGTCAACTTGGCCAGGTAAAGGCTTGAGTTAGTGACATTCTTGCTGTGAGGCAACAGTGCTAACCACTGGGCCTCCGTGCTGCCCTGTCGAGGAAAGGGGAGGAGTAGGGGTGGAAGGGGGGATTCTCCAAGACGAAGATGGCTAAGGTAAGATGCTCTAGTTATTTATAGTGATTTAGGAATCATCTGATTGGTAGATCATGCATTAGCTAATGCGGGACCAGCTGCTATCAATCATAAGCACGTGCTCCTCTCGAAATTAGTTTATGAATAAACTTCACTTATTTTTTTTTTTTTTTGAGAAAGCATGAACATAAAATATAAAGTTTTGGGTCAATAATGTCTTTCTAATGGATATATTTAGCTTATTTATTTTAAAAAATGCAAAACACTATATATATATATATATATATATATATATATATATATATATATATATTAAATTTATGGTTCCATTTTCTGTGGAGCAGCGAAACTTAGCATAATTAATAAAGATTTATTTAAACATTAATGGTATCATGCAGTGCTTTGAAATGTGCATTTTTATTCAATGTTTGACATAATCTGTAGTACAAGAGGGTGGTACATAGATTAGCTCCTCCCCTTTATAAATACAGCCAATAGCGTTTTGTTTTTATCACAGCTCTTCCAGTGAGAGTGGTTGAGCTCAAGCGCATCAAAAGAAAAGCAAATGAGAAGTGTCTTGAAGGGGGCGGGGCATGTCAGATACTAGAAAGCAATTAATTGGACAGAAGATTTGATTAGAAACTATGTATGAGGTGAACCCGTCAGAAGTTCACGTGACAAACTTTGCATGTTTATGTCTTCTAAATGCAAATTTTGTGACTGTTTTGAAGCACAATAGCTTTACTTTTTAAAACTTTTACGGGACCTTTAAATATAAATATTTAGAGAAATGCTCTACAGTTGAACTCACTAGCTGAGCACACTGACTGACTTGCCTGTAAATGTAGTGCTACATGATGTTGTTTATAAACTGTTTGAATTAGGTTTCCAGTTGAAAAACTGATTGAGGAATTACGTGAGATATGAAATGTTCATTTTTGTTTATATTCTGCTGTAACTAGAAGCAAAAATATGAAGAATAATGATGTTCACTTGCTGCTGTTTGACCTGTGGTGCCTGCTTGTGCAGCAATCTGAGCTTAATCAAAGAGTGTAAAACAGCATTTATTGTTGGAATTCCATGATAAATTGGACATAATTTGAAAGATGAAATGTTGTTGTTTTTCTAAAGTAGCAGAACACAAAGTGATTATTGAACAGGAGATGCGGTATACAGCGTCTTGTGAAGTTCTATTCACATGATCTAAAACAAATCTTTTTTAAAGAATTAAGATTTAAAGAATTAGTATAGCTTTTTAGTTTTTTTGTTAAAAATACATGTATGTATTTTTGTTTAGCATCTTGAGTATTGTGCTTGTAATAAAGCTGACCCTGGACCAGAAAACAATATGAAGATTTGAGAATATGAGAGTTATACATTTACCTTTCAAGAGTTCGCACTTAGATATTGTTTGATAATAATAGCAGGTTTGGCATGCTGTCCCGGGAGAGAACCCTGAGCTCGGAGATAATTGAGCCCAGGGCTTCCGCCTGGTCGATAAGCAACAGGGGGTACGAGATCAGGTTGTCCTCGAGAGCTCCCCCTGGCAAAGGAGAAAAAGGAGGAAGATGGGGTGGATGGGGGGTTTCTTCGAAAACAAAGATAAGGGAATAATTTTAGATAGGCTACTTATAGTGAGTTTGGACTCGTCTGATTGGCTTACTGATAATTACAGATGAGAGTCCAGCTGTGATCAATCAAATCACGTGCTCCTCTCGAAATTAGTTTGTGAAACTTCACTTAAAATAAGTGCTAAGTGATGGACTTTATGGATTATGATCTTTACTTAACATTCCAATGATTTTTGGCATAAATAAAAAAATAATAATAATAATAATTTTTGAAAAGGAGTGGGATGGTTCACAAAATGGTCATGGTTTTCATTGTAAAAAAAAAAAATCACCTATTGTAACATGTAGAAATCCCATACATCAGCATAAATTACATTGCTTTATAAGCTCATTTACAGTATTAAAAGTTATTTTTAAGTCCATGTGATAAAAAAGTGGAAGGAGGCAGCTTGATCTTATTAATAGATGCATCATTTTAATTAAAGATGTGTAATTTCGGGTGAAATGTATTTTTGGTTGCTGTCTTCCACCAATGTGTACTTTCACTTTATACTCAAACCTAACTGACTGTTAAATATGACTATCCATTGTTACATGAATTCAGTCTGTGTTCCAGTGCAAGAACATGTGTGTGTATATATAAACAAAATCATCATTCGTGAGCTGAGAGTGAAATGCAGGAGTATTGAGTTTCTGCTGTGTCTTGCTCTGGAATCTTAAACGAATAAAACTTGAAGCATGCAAGTTTGCAGCATTAATTGTGAAAGAGACGCTGTAAACTCTGGAGAAATGAACAAATTGAAACTGTGATGGACAGTAATGTAGTAACACACCAACAAGCTGCTTCAGAGGCTGTTTACATATAGCGTCTTTTGCACACACAAGTTTCATGAGAACAGAACGGTTCGGCTTTTTTTTCATGAACCGTCACATCCCTAATTTTGACCCATACAATGCATTTTTGGCCATTACCAAAATATATCCATGCAACACAAGATTGGTTTTGTGGTCCAGGGTCACAAATAGTGTCTTGTTAAAGTAGTTTTTGCATACTTATGCATGTGTTGTATTGTGTTTATTATCATTATCTGCTTGATGCCCAGCTATTTGTTGCCCAATTACTAGTCATTTAGACTAGTCCATTTGAAACGGTTTGCTCAACAATATTGTATGAATATTTAACATCAATGTTCTTCTTTTATGTTTTTGCTTCTTCAACATAGCATGCATCAGCAGATGTGGAAAAGATGATTTTGGGGAACAAATGTGACATTAACGAGAAGAGGCAGGTGTCTAAAGACAGAGGCGAGAAGGTGAGTGGATCCAGTTTCTTTACTAAACTGATCATTCATTTTCCTTCGGCTTTATCTGAAGTCGCCACAGCGGAATGAACCGGCAACTATTCCAGCATATGTTTTACGTAGCGGATGTCTTTCCAGCCACAACCCAGTACTGGGAAACACCCATACACTCTCTTATTCACACACACCCATACACTACGGCCAATTTGATTTATTCAATTCACCTAGCGCATGTCTTTGGACTGTGGGGGAAACCGGAGCACCCGGAGGAAACCCACGCCAACAGGGGCAGAACATGCAAACTCCACACAAAAATGCCAACTGCCAGCTGGAACTGGAACCAGTGACCTTCTTGCTGTGAGGTGACAGTGCTAACAACTGAGCCACTGTGCCGCCCCCACTAAACTGATCATCTTTTGAAAAACAAACTGAAAAAATTAAATTTTGATTGCTACAATAATGGCATCTTCCACCAATAGTCATTTAGTTCATGATTTACCGGCATTACCACCACAAATGACTATAAATACTAGACTGTGTAATCATACGTGTTTTGATGTCGAATTTGCCTGTATCCTTTCAGCTGGCGTTAGAGTACGGCATCAAGTTCATGGAGACAAGTGCGAAGGCTAATATCAACGTTGAGAATGTAAGTCTAAATGGCTTTTATGATGAATCCTCATTTTAGTTCCTTACCAGCTGATTGAGCTTTCAAAGGTCTAATCCAGACGTAATGACATTTTCTGCTCTACACACAGGCATTCTTAACACTCGCCAGAGACATAAAAGCAAAGATGGACATAAAATTGGTAAGACTTACCTTGTGCTTTAGGTTTTCATGTAAAAGTGAATTTGACAATAGCACTTTCATTTGTTAACTCAAGGTAACTTTTATATCATTCATTTTTTTAATCTCAGCATTTATTAGTACATTTTAGTTGTTGACATCAGTTAATGTGCTGTGAATTAACATTAAAGTAAGCATTTTATTAACTTGGTGATTAACTTGTGTGTGTGGGGGTGAAGATTTAAGTGATATGAGTGATGGATGTTATATTATTACTTAATGTAAATTATCTCTTCGCACTAAAAAGTTCAATAAAATATATTTATACTTGTTGATTAACTTATGCTAACAAATAAGACCTTAAAAAGACTTATTTTGGATGTGTTTATGCCAATAAAAAGTGATTATAAGAAAAATGTAAAAGTAATGACTTCATTATAGTTCAGTAATAATTGGTAAACAATAGGGCAATAATAATTGGTAAATAAGCACATAATGGTGGACCAATAATACATCGTGTATAAGAAATAATAGGTCAATCATTAGTAAACAATTAGTCATAAATAATTGGAAACAAGTCAATATTAATTGGTAAATGTATAAAATTGTGTAAACAAAATGACAATTGATAACAGAGTACATAATGTTTGTAATTAGGGACTGTTTTGATGAATGAAGCCTTCCTTGTCTCTTATCTCTCTCTTCCTTGAATTGTAGTAATAAGGCAATAATAATTGGTAAATAAGTACATAATGGTGGACCAATAATACATCATGTGTATGAGAAATAATAGGCTAGTCATTAGTAATCAATCAGTCAAAAATAAATGCAAACAAGTCAATATTAATTGGTAAATGCATAAAACTGTGTAAACAAAACGACATAATTGGTAACGGAGAACATAATGTTCGTAATTGATGATGGTTTTGATGAATGAATCCTTCACTGTCTCTTTTATCTCTGTCTTCATTGAATTGCAGTAATAGGGTAATAATAATGGTTAAATAAGCACATAATGGTGGACCAATAATACATAATGTGTATGAGAAATAATAGGTCAGTCATTAGTAAACAATCACTCAAACATAATTGGAAACAAGTCAATATTAATTGGTAAATACATAAAATTGTGTAAACAAAATGACAATTGATAACAGAGTACACAATGTTCGTAATTAGTGACTGTTTTGATGAATGAAGCCTTCATGGTCTCTAGCTTATCTCTGTATTCCTGGAATTGTAGTAGTAATAAGGCAATAATAATTGGTAAATAAGTACATAATGGTGGACCAATAATACATCGTGTATGAGAAATAATAGGTCAGTCATTAGCAAACAATCACTCAAACATAATTGGAAACAAGTCAATATTAATTGGTAAATACATAAAATTGTGTAAACATCATTAGTAACAAGAGTGCATAATGTTAGTAATTGATGAATGAATGAATCCTTCATTGTTTCTTGCTTATCTCTGTCTTCCTTGTAGTAATAAAATCAGAATCTTGATTGGTTTGTTTTCTCTTTGCTCACGCAGGAGGGAAACAATCCTCAGGGCAGCAACCACGGTGTGAAAATTACCACTGAACAGCCGAAAAAGAGCAGCTTCTTTCGCTGTGTGCTACTGTGAAGACCAAGGCCTTACTGTCCGCCGCTCACGGGCTGGACATGACTGGACTATGCTCTCCCTCTTAGCACTCCTCCTTCCTCTTTTATCCCGTCTCTCCTTCTCTGTCGCTCTACTTCCAGCCCTCGGGCAGTCAGAGTTGCTGGCTCCTCTTATCCTCTTCCATTGATATATTAGTGATGCCGCTTCCTCTCGCTTATGACTCTTCCATGACAAAAAAACGTGCTGGGAAAGTGTTGGCTGTGCATAGTCAAGGTTGACGAACTGGGTGCTGATGCATCTTTTGCAATCGTTTAACCATCTAAAGAAGACCTCCATCTTTCTTTCATTCGCTCGTTTTTTGAGCACACAACTGCCAAAATACATCCATTCCTTCACGGCGACCTGGATGTAGATGCGATTCTGGGTCTGACCGCTGAGAGTGAGCTGATATTGAGCCAATTTGAGAGTTACATGGGACGTTTTCTATCATTCCTCTTTATTTTTCAGCCCTCATGCATTCTGTGACAATCACACGACCTTTTTGTAATTAGAGAAGTATTCTAAGCCACCTATTAAGATGCATCATTTCTTTCTTTCTTTCCTTTTTTAAGTGCTGTTTTTGACCCCTGTTTTATGGTCACTAATCTTTGACTTGTTACTCAAAATCGGAGCAGTTTCACAAAGATAAAACAAAGGTAGATTCAGCTTTTTTTTTTTTATTATTATTATTATTCATCAAGACATGTTAATCTGTATGGAGCCAGATCAGTCTAAAAACATTACATCTACAAAATAAAATTCATACAAGCACAGTACAGTTCACATTTACAAAATCCAATTTGTGAGTATAAAACACAATACATAATACACTAATACAATTTGTAAACTCAAAACACGATTCGTAAATATGCAAATGTAATTCGTAAATTCAAAACACGATTCGTAAATATGCTAATCTAATTCGTAAATTCAAAACACAATTCGTAAATGTGCAAATCCAATTCATAAATTCATAAATGTGCAAGTCCAATATGTAAATTCAAAACACGATTTGTAAAT